>KB676735.1:0-19084 GCA_000349165.1 Anopheles christyi | reverse complement strand
GAGAGAGCAAGCGAGTAAAAGAGCCAAGGCGTGTGGAGAAGGCGCCCAAACGACGAGCGAAGAAGCGAAATACAGTGTGTGGTTGTGTTGGAGAATTTGTGTAGCCGTATGCTGCTACCGTGTGTTATGTTGTTTAGACCGTGCGCAATTATGTACGCCCGTGGTGTGAAGCAGGCGCTGGCGGTAGCTTGATGGCAGGCGATGTGAAACTATGCTGGAATATACAGTGAGAAGAGCGCGTGCACCAAAGAGTTACTCCTTCTGGCTGTTATGTGTGTGTTTGTGTGAGCGTGTTTGCCTTTCTGCGGCGTGCACCGTATCGGAGAAAACCAATCATCCGTCCAGTTTAAAAACACACACCGTTAAGGGAAAAAGAAAAACAAACGCCGTGTGAATCGTGCAATAGAGTAGAAGACGGTTTCCGCCACCGCCGACGCCACGTACTACCTGCTGGCTACACCGTTTCACCGGAAGAGACACACCAGAGAACGCAAAGTCGAACTTCCGGGTGTCGAAGTAGGCAAAGGTTTTTGGCTTAAATCGAAATAGATAGGAGAAGCTCTTTTCTGCCGCTAACAAAACATTAACATTCTTCTCTTTGTTCTCTATGCGCGTTTCGCTTTCGTTTTTATTTATCCTAATCGTTATATCACTCCGTCAATGTTCTGTTTCCTACTTATTACCTCCTTTTCAATTTTATCGCTCTTCGAAGGGGCAGGCCCGAGCAAAAATCGGGCATCAACACTCCTTAAAAAAATAATTCTTCGGACCATCACACAACAGAAATGGTCAAAATAGGATGCCCAACGGGCCTGGTTTTCCTCCCTCCCCTCGCAATACGTGATGCAAACGTTGAACCGAAACCGTGAAAGTTCATAATTTGATTTTAGCACATTTTTTCTCTTTCTTTCCTTTCTTCTATGGATACGAAAAAATATCTTCGGTCACGATTGCTTTTGGAAATCGCGCAACACTACGATCCTGCAGGACACGGCAGTAACAAGTATTGGTCTTCCCGGACCGGATCGTAAACCTGGCCTTGCTTCAGAGTCGAAGGGCATGTTTACCACTTTCATCGGTTTAATTGGTAAGTTTGGTTACGGTTTTGGCAGGGACCGTAGAAGGTGAAGGTTATTTTTGTTCCCTCTTTTGTATTGCATTCCTTCCTAATCGAAACTTCCCGTATGCGATAGCTTAAAATGTGCGTCCTCTTTCTTACCTACTTACACCACACAAATTCATCGTCGTTCCGTTTAACCGTTCGTCCTGAAGCGTATTCAATTGGGATGCCCTCGGCATTGGGCGCCAAAAGCAGGTTTTTCTGCTGGAGGCTGGCTGCTACTCTCTGTCCAACAACTGCACACTGCAAGCAAACCAAACGCACATAATTATGCTTTCCTCAATTATGTCACTTCGGCAGGGGATGAAATCGCTTTTTAACCACATTTCCTTGCTTTCGTTATTTACATAAATCCTCGCGTCTTATGCATCACATTCGCGTTCATACTCTCACACAACCCGGCATGGCCGATGAAAAATTATTCATGCCTTAGAAATTTCGCTTTATTTCGTGGCTTTACTTCGTTTTGTTAGAATTCATCATCCGTAGTGTCCTATTTTGTTTTGTGTACTTGTATTTGTTAGAACTTGTGTTTAATTTATTGTTCACAATTCACATACACCGTTTTTTATTATTTTTGATCTTCTATGTTATTAACGAATATTATACGTGTTCGGCTAAACATCACACCATCGTCATCATCGTCAGACGCACTCTGGTCCTCTATGCACGTCATGTCCATCCCCACATCATCAACTAACGGAAACGAACCCTTCCCCCAGTAACACACGAAACAAGAAACATTTCTGCGGACGCTAACGGAAGCTCCCAAAATTCTTATCATTCATGAATTTTATAGATATTCAATCATGGTGGGAGGTGCCCTGCATTGCGCACTTTTGTTCGCTGTTTAGTACCACCTTCCAGCTGCCCAGGTTTGACATTGAGGTTAGTGGATTGATTTTTTGTGTTTGAGTGAATTCTAACCTTTATTTTTTATCTATTTCATTTCCGCAACACAAACTGAAAAATAAAAATTCAGGATCTCGAAGAGGCCCTTTTAACAGATGCCGATGCCGAGGGTGACATAGATCTGAAAGTATACACCGCCCGTCTGCTGCCGGAACTGATCGTCGCACTGTTGAAGGGCTGTGATGCGCTTGCACAGATCGGTTCACATATCAGTCCGAGCAACTATCAGATGTTCCTGAGACGTCTGTTTCGTCAAAAATGTCAGGTTAGTTTGCGTGGCATATGGGATGAAACGATACAAGAAAGAATTAAAACAATTTACCTTTCCCCATTCTGTCGTTACAGGAATATAATGTTGATAATCCGTTTAACACCGATACAGATTTCGAAAAGCTACCGCTTCGTACCAAGATCCTTATATTGAAGTATCTTTGCGACTTCCGACTCGATTCCGAGCACATCAGCGCTACATTTGCCGACTACGACGCGGACAGTCTGCGCCTGGAACCGATTGGGTAGGTTATTGATGCCGGCAATCATTCACCGTTTTGGCCAATTTGCTTTATATTTAACATCCCCATTAATCGATATCCATTTCGGTGTTTTGCACCATCCAGATACGATCGCAAAGGGTCTTCTTACTGGCATTTTTTCGGTACGCGCTTGTATCGCGAAGACTACGTGAGTGGTGGTGGTAGATCGAAAGCGGCCAAATCTCCTGTCTGGCAGGTGATCTGCTTCACCGAAGAAGATTGGCGCAATCTAGTGACCAAGCTCGACCATTCCACCAACACAAAGGAACGGGACCTGCACGAGCTGCTGGTGGAAAACTTTTTACCTTACATTCCGAAACTATTTCGCGACAAGGAAAGGGAACGTCGAAATAGGTATGGAAAACCAAATGCACAGAAGTTTATGTTAACAATGGAAGGAACTTACAGGAATTATCTGTTATTTATTTTTGCAGACTTTTCGAGCGCCCTAGATCAACTCGTATAAAGCTGCAGAAGGAAGAAAAAATCCTTCGCCAACAGGAACAGCTGCAAAGACAGCAGCAACAGGAAGAGGTGGAAATAAAACTGGGAAGCAGTGATCTAACCGAAGTGCAGGAAACGACACTTGTACCGGAACCACCGAAGAGAGCAAAACAGCTGTCAAAACCGCGTGCGAAACGAGCTAAACGACGGTTAGAAGCGAAACATTATCTCGCGAACAACAACTCTCACTAGAAGGACTTCCTTGAACTAGACGGCAACACCCCGTTACTGATTATTTGGCGGAGACAGAACCACGGCTCCCCTCTTGAAACACACTACTCTACACAGCAAAACTTTACCACAGACGAGCCAAAATTTCAATAGCAAGGCAATGTTTTAGCTCCTTTTAAGTTGACGTGGCACTGTCATAGATAAATCAACCGCTCTAGCATGCTCACACGCACACCTACAGGGTACTGTTGGGTTTTTGTTGTTTCGAAACGCCAACAACGGGACGGTGTGTGATGCTAGCAGACGACAGACGACGACTATCTATAATGTTGCCGGAGTTAGCACACTCAGCGCATAGCAAACACAGAATCGGCACCACAGACGAACACAACGTCTGATCTGCTAGAACAGACCCCAAAAATCCTCGACCCTCTCGACCAACAACAATACATCGTTCGACACTACGAAACCGGGGTGAACCAAACTGAAACAAAAAAAAAACGAACCGTTTCGTGGCAGACGTGAGAAGTGTGAACCATGTTTGTGATTGAAGAATAGATGTGTCGATGCTTTAGTTTTGTTCTGCTTCCTCTAGCGCGGGCTTTCCTTGCTTGCTAATGTATGTATGCATGTTTTTTCTCCTATTTTCTTTTCCCCTTCTTGTTTTAACCATCCAAAAGTTTCATTATTTTCTACTTATTAACACAGAGAGGGTACTTAGCTATGTTATAAAATTCTAGGACACAACACACCCATCATAATATTATGACTATTGTGCTAACACATCTTTTTTGAATATGAAAAATTGAACCCACTCTTATTAAAAACGAGCCATCATTTTCCACTGTCCTTTCCACCAGCAGCCACTCACTGTGCAATTGCTAAAATAACATCCAGACGTGCACTGTTAATATAGGGAAAGCTAATGAAACTTTTAACACACACTTAACACACTCGTTTTGGTTTGTTTTGGAATGGTGCCATTAATATTGTGTTTCTTTTTCTGTCTATCGCTCTCAATTCACAGATCGCGATCCAATTCCGTCACAAGTATAGTTTCGCCATACGCAAGCTGCACCCCAGACGAGGCATCTCTTCTCACGCGTGATTTTATTTTTCAGCCAAAAGCAAACGCATTCCGTAGTAAAGCAAATAGCCCATACCTTTATGACAGCGCCACTAATTTGAGAGGTTCCACTTCTCCACCAGTAGGTCCGCTGTTCGGAAGGGAAAGGTTGTACAAAGCTAGCAGTACACAGGGAAGCAACACATCCCCAGCGACAACCCGATCAAGTTCAGTCGAATCGTACGCTCGGAGCGAAAGGAGTTACAGCAGCAGTCCAAGCAGATCGGTTGAAAGGGAAAACCACTACGCAACTGCACCTGCGATCTATCACGATTCGTTTTATATTGTAAGCCGGCGTGAGGACAGCGAGAGTGTCCATAGCTTTAGCGACATCGAAGCCGAGAACAACATCAACAGTGGTAATACAGATACGAACAGCAAACCACACTACCCGCTGGTGGAACCGTCGGAACCACCATCATCCATTAAGCCACTGTGTCAGCAGCAAACGAAAGCGGAACAAAAGGAGCGTCCCGTTAGGGTGGTAAGCGCGGAGGTTGAAAAGTTGTTACGTTCCAATCACAACATGGCCCCGACAGCGACGAAACTACCTGGGCGCCAAACGAACAACTCCTTGTCATCCGTCACCGGGCCCGTCATATTGCCCTTCAGTGAAGCACCGGCCAAAGGCGCTGCAACCAACGGCGGTACCAGTGGTAAAGGAAGTGAAGCTGTGGCGGCCACAAACCAAGGCCGTAAAAAGAAGGGCAAGGCCACGAATGTGTAAGTATTTTTTTTTTTTGTTAAGGGCAATCGGTGCTTGGTTGAGGTGCTAACTGTATAAAAGTATGTTTTAGTTTTTGCACGATAGAAATTTAACCAATTAGTCGTTATTTTAGTTAATAGCTGATATAAACATTCAGTTTTATTATTTTAAAACAAAAGACACTTTTTACTGACCCGTAGATGAAAAAAATTGGCGTCTTCAAACCTTACGTTATGCGCATTTAAGCAATGAATGTAATCATGACAAAATGCATAAAAACCTAATGTAACAGTTATTCGATTGTTTCCTTTTCTCTTTCCTCTCGTAACCATGCCATTACACACCTCACTTGTAAATCATCACCATCCTGCACTTGTACATAATCTTACCTCACACGAAACGTAATGCGGATCTGTGACCCGCTGTTGATAACTTGTCGTGTGTATGTGTGCATTAATTATGTTCCCGCTATCCTCCCGGATTCCCCTGTATCGAATCATGTGTTGACAAACAACCATCACACACCCTTCCTGCACGATAACGGCTGGTTTAATGGGGGATAATCATCATCGGTATGAATGAATGTTGGATACACCACACCATCACTTACTTACCCTGGGTCATCCTGTAAATATATCTTATAAACGTAACGCTGCTGTATCCGCGGCACTGTTGTCGCACGCCATCTGGTCTGATGGTAAATGTTGTCCGCACGGAACAGTAATACAACCGCTGCTAGCTACACCAACAGTAGTTTCACCAAAACGAATGGTTCCGCCACCTCAATTTTCGTATCATCGTCTCTTAGCTTTACCGAAACCGACGAGGTCCTGCAGATCGGTATGCACAAGGTACTGGAAAGCATCAAGAACCATGACGATGCCTGGCCATTTATGGATCCGGTCGACGAGGACATTGCGCCGAAGTATTACTCGATCATACGAAGGTAAAGCTATTGTCTGAAATTTTTAAATCTATCCTCAAACTTTCTTGTTGTTTTGTTATATCGTTTTATAGGCCTATGGATCTGCAAAAGATGGAAGAAAAGCTAGACAACGGGGAATACATGCTGTTCAGTGATTTTCAAAACGATTTTAAGTTGATCGTCAACAATTGCCGGCTATATAATGGTCAAGCAAATGGTAAGATTAGTCACTTTGTTCGTAACGATGTTAATAAAATACATTCGTTTCATCCTTTTCTACCACTCTACAGAATACACGGAAATGGTGAACAACCTTCAGATAGCGTTTGAACGTGCCAGAAAGAAATACTTCGACGAAAACTCATCGGACGAGGAGCTGATGAGCCACGAGTATCCAGACGTTAGCCGTGCGAACGCTGCGTTTAAGGAAAAACCGTCCTCAAAGGACGGCAACAAATCAACCGCCGATGCAGTAAACGGTAGAGGTCAGCAGCCACACAGCAAAAGTTCGAAGGAAGCTGGCAAGGGAGAGAACGGCAAAGACAGGCCGAAGAAAAGTACCAGCTCCGGCGGTAATGGCAATAATAATTTAAGTGCAAAGTCAAGCATCAGTTCCAATCCAGCAAACTCCAAAGATAATGGTGATGGTGGTGGTAGTAGTGGTGATTCGTCCCTCCAAGGGAAAGACAAACCGTGCAAGGAATCTAAAGCAAAATCAATGAAAAGTGGTGCAACTGGCGGGGGCGAAAAGAAAGGTGGGAAAAATGTAACTGGTGATAAGAAGGAACCATCTGTGCCGGTGGGAGCGGGATCGAAAAAGAATAAAACGAACAAACAGCAGCCGGAAGTGGATTCGGAACCGGAACCAGATCCAGAACCGCCGGAAAAGGATAAAAGTGTGTCGCGAGTGAACAACAAAACAATAAAACGCAAGCGAAAGGAGAAGGAAAAAAGTGATAAAGTGAAAAGTAAAAAACTAAAAACCGAAGCAAGTGATCATAGTGATGTGGAAGATGAGCAGCAGGATGCAGAAAAGATGAATGTAAAGAGTGAAGATGAGCCAGATTATTGTGAGCCCGAACGAAAACGGTACAAAAAGGATCTTGGCGATCTTGCAGTGGAACCAGCAGCAGCGAGACTGTTACACTCAGGGGATGGTAGTGATCTGGGGTTGGAGGGCAGTAAAATCGTGGAAGACGTGAAAGAAGAAGAGGAAGATTTTCCGGTGTACGAAAGTAAGAAGAAGGCAGCGGTGAAAGCGCTGCAGGAAAAGGAGAAAAAGAAAAATAGTGCGAAAGTGAAGAAAGAAGAAAAGAAGGTGAACAAATCGTCGAAAGCTGGTAAGGGGAAAGATGTGAAGCGTGAATCGTTTTCTCCGGCACGGCAGCGATCAATTTCGCGATCGCCTAGTCCATCGCCGGAGGATGCGTCGCCTTCAAAACAGTCACCACAACGGTCATTGAGTCCAAAGAAAAAGGATAACGATGCATCCGATAGCGGGGGTATGGTTGTAAAAAGTGTGTCCAAGAAAGGGAAAGACAAAACCGGATCGGATACCGATATGCTTCAAAAACAACATAAAAAAGGTGGAAGCACGATCAAGGCAGGAACGGGCATTTCGGTGGCAAAGCTGGATAAAAAGACGAAAAAGTCTGGTGTCCTTTCGTCTACCAAAGGTGGCGCTAAGGGTCGGCAAAAGAAGGGTAGTAGTGGTAAACAGAAAAGCTCCCCAGTGGAGCCCGCTGAAGAAGGGTCCGAGTGCGAGGACGCATCGGAGCATGATTTACGGCCCGAACCTATCCCGATAGATGTAAATGGCGAGCGAAACGAGGCAAGCGATATGAGCGACTTTGAGGACATCGAAAATATGCGCGTGAAGCTGCACGACACTAGCATCGAAGACGATGAAGACGCAGAAAAAGAAACGGCAACGAAAAGATCGTCAGACAAAACAAAGAACAAAAAGAATAAAACCAGCAAGAAGAGTAACGTAGGGAAGGCAGGCGCTGGTGAGCATCATCGTGCTAAAAAGAGTGGAAGTAAGAGCAAGCAGAAGGGCAAGGATAAAAAGTTGGACAAAAAATCTCACAAACGCGATAAGGCTGGTAAGGGAAAGAAAAAGTCCAAAACCTCCAGCGACGATCATGCGGCCGGTGACGATCGGGAAGCAACGTCGAGCGGTGGCGAGGAGGAAGAAGGAGGGGGAGGAGCCAGAGGTAGTGAATACCACGCAGGAGCGAAAGTAGGAGTGTTCGGGGATGCTGTCAAAAGTGCCTCCAAACCGATGAAGCCGTCAAAGGATTCACGATCGATGTCACGTTCGCCAAGCCCGGCCCGCTCATACTACTCTGACGATCGGTCGGTACGGGACAGTGGTGAGGAGGGAGAGGATCCACGGAAGAATCACTCGTCTCCACACAAGCAAGCTGACGATTCGCTTCCCACAAACCGATCGATCACACCGGATATAAAGGATAAATTCGATCTCATCAAGGAACGCAGGAATAGGGCGGCCGCTGCCGCTGCAGCAGCAGCCGAGAGTAAAGCAAAGGCCAAACAGGCTAAAGCTAAGGGGAAAGAAGTGGCCGCTTCCGGGCACTCGGGAAAGAAGGGGAAATCGACTAAGGGGGTAGGTAGCAACCGTGGACAGAAGCATCCGGCGGAGGAAGATAGCAGCCTCAATGCAAGTGCCTCACCATCAACCGCCGGTGCCAAACAGCAAAAGAAGCACCAGCAATTGTGCGACGAAGAAGATGGAAAACCTTCCAGTGAAAGCAAATCAAACAGCAAAGGCACCAGCAGCAGTACTGGCGGTAGCTCTTCGAAAGGGAAGAAAAATCGCGATAAATCGACAGTGAACAGCAGTGAGTCTTCCTCGGTAAAACCGCCGGACAAAAAACACTCTCGCCTAGGAGGACCATCTTCCGCTGACGGTACGAAAAAAGTCGACCGAAGTAACGAGTATGAATTCGTTGACGACGGTCCAGACGCAAAAGCGGACAAAAACCATGCGAAGTCGTCAAATGCTGCCGGTGGTGGAAGCTCTTCCAAAGCGGGGAAAAAGTCAACAGTGGGAACTGTCGGGCAGGGGAGTTCATCTTCTCAGAGGCATCCAAAAACAAACTCAAAATCTGGCCCACCAACGGGAAAACTCTCCAAATCATCAGCAAACGCAGCAGGTGGTGGTGGTGGGGCTACTGGCGCAAATATGGAAGAGTTAGAGTTGGAAACGGAACAGACCCTGAAAGATATTAACAAATGGCTGGAAAACACGCCCCGTTTTCCCGAGTACAGTTCTGCCAGTAATTCCCCATCACGCTACATTATGGACGATTTCGACACGGTACCGGTAAAGATCGAACCGGCCGATTTCCGCAAACCGATACCCCTTACGCAACTGCCGGCCGCCAATGAAGCGTCCGCGAGTCCATTACGTGGAGCAAGTCCCGGTCTGGCGACAATTGCAGCGCCGCCGAAGGCATTCTCGCCTAGGTCTGCGGCCAGCGCAAAGGATCCGAATGTCACTTCAACTAGCTCCGGTAAACAATCGAGCACCGCGACCCCACAAGCGAAGGATGGCTCCAAAGGTGAAGCGGGAAGCATTGGAACCGATTCTGCCAGTGCACTTAAAGATACTACCAACAGCAGCAACGTTGGTGGATCGGGTGTGGTGAACTTCTCTTCCGCTACAAGCAGCAAACCTTCCGGCTCTTCAAGTCACACAATATTGGGTCCACCGCCAATCATACCACCGCACTCGCAGAAAAAGGAACCCAAAGAACCGAAGCGAAAGTCGTTAAAGGAAAAGCTCTCCCAGCTTGGTGCGGGTGGACGGAAGCGCGATTTGCACCACCACCGTACAACAATAGACCGGTTGCAGCCAGGCAAGACCAAGGGCAACCTGATTGGGACGATTCAGAATCTCAACAAACCGGATGAACTGTTCCCGCTCAGCGCAGGTGGTGGTGGTGCTGGTAGTAGTGCTGGAGCTGGCAGCAATGCTCTGAACAAGATGAAGGAGGTGAAGAATTCGCTGATCGTGAAGACGGACGAATCGAAACCGAAACTTAGCCTCGGTACCGTACTCAATACGGAAGGCTTCGGTATCGTACAGCAGCACAACTTTGCCGACGACGTGGACGATCCAGATCGTCCCTCGTTGCACAAGAAGGATGAGGATGGTGATGAGGATGATCTGATTGCTAGTATAAGTAGTGGTGCTGTAAAACCCTTGATAAGTTCATTGAAAACTGCGGCACTAGCGATCACTGGCGGAAGTTCACCTGTCGGTAGCCGGGATGGGGGATCGCTATCCAAAAAGGATGAGAATACTAACAACATCGCAGCAGGCGAAAAAGCGGAATCGATTAGTGATGTGGTGGTTGCGGGAGAGTCCAAAAGCAACGCTTCTTCCTCCGTCACGGAAAAACTGTTCTCGCTCGAGGAAGGTAAAGCGAGCAAAGAGGAAGCAGCCGGCAAGGATACTGTCAAATCCAAGGATAAACCGTCGGCAACGCCCAACCTTAATGCATGGATTAAGGCGTTCGGTGCGCCGAAAAAGCCGAAGAAAACGGATGAAGCTGACGAGCCCGGCAAAGGTTCACCGGCGAGTGATAAGAGCAAAACGAACGAGAACCCATCCGCACACCTTTCCTCGAACGAATCGTCTAGTGGTATTGGCAGTCTGCCTGCAATTCCCGGTAGCCTGGAGAGTCCCAGCTACCCCACGCTTCCGACGGTACCTCGACAGAGAAAGGCCAGTACGGGAAGCACGGTGAGTGAGCGGTCTTCGTATAGCCAAGATCCGGACAGTCCCCGTATCGGTATCGACGAACGACTCGGGGCATATCCTGCCCCGTACCCGAGCCCAATCGGTTCGTCACCGATCATGACCTCGCCCAAGCTGGATGAAACGCAAAAGAGCCCGTACCATCCACTGAACGGTGCGATAAAGGTTGGATTCTATCAGGATACCACGCAAAAAAGCAGTCCGGAAAAGAGTTGCAGTCCGCGGGATCTTCCCTCACCGTATCCGCAGTACTCGCAGCACCTGTACACCTCCAACGCCGCTGCCAATGCAACTGGTAGTACGAATAGCACCGGGAACAATGTTACCAGTGGTTCCTCGGTGTATGGTAGCTACTCAGGGTACGGAGCTGCAACTTCCGGCATCGGTACCACCGGTACAAACGTTAACCAGCCCAACGCAGTAGCATCCGGTAGTGTGGCCGATAGCTTCAAAGGCTACGGCAAAGAGCTTAAATCACCGGTCGATTTCTACGATCAGTACAAACAGCCGGCCTCGCAGGAATCGGACTACAACTCGTCGATGAGCCCCAGTACAAATCCCAACTCTCCATATCACAACCCTGCCTCATCGCCGTATCAGCAGCAGCCGAACTCACCTTCCTGCTATCAACAGCAAACGCAACCCTCCTCCTCCCCCTACGGACATCAACCGCCGTCGATTGCGTCTCCCGCTTCTTCGGGTGGTCCACTTTCACCGTACAATGCACCGGCCGTGCCACACAGTCCGGCCACTGGGCAAACCACTCCCTCCAGTGTCAGTGGCCACTCACCGTACAACCCTGGCCAAGGGCAGTCGCCTTATCACAGTAATCAGGCTCCTTCGGCCTCAACGTCACCATCTACCGGTGCTACGGTGGGAAGCGCTCCCAGTGGTCAACCTAAGTTGCAGTCCAAACCAAATACACCGCTGCACCAAAGCCCGAACTCACCGTTCTCACAGTCAAACCAAAGTTCGCCCTACTCACAGCAAGATCCCAATTCGCCATACTCCTCCCAAGGTGGTCAGTTATCGCCATTCCAGCCGATGTCACCGAAAGCCCAGCAACCGGCGCCCACCGCTGCCAACAGCAACACCAACAACAGTTCCAACAATAATGCGATTAAGTTGGCTCCCCCGATTATCACACCACAGCAGGCCGCAGCTGCCGCCGGTGTAATACTTCCACCCGAATCTCCAGCCCATTCTCAACCGCAAGCGACACCGACGACGATCGGAGTAAGTCAGGCCCAAAATCTGACCGGTTCCAGTGCTAGTACAGCTGTTAGTAATCAGGCGTCAAGCACACCGGGAACGGCAATCGCGTCCACCCCAATGCAGCTGAATTCACACCAATCGCCCTGGACCGCTCACCACAATCAGTACAATCCCTACTTGAACCATCCGGGCGATACGGCTGGCGGGGCCGGCAGTATGTCGTCCTCGTTGCCACCCGCGCCAGCCCATATGCCACCATCACAGCAGGGACATCTTAGTAATGTACACACGCTTCCATCGCCTGCTCACACGCAGCACCAGCAGCACCAGCAACACCAACAGCAGCACCAACTGCAACACCAACAACAGCAACACCAGCAAAGTCATCAACAGCAGCAACACCAGCAAACCCATCAGCAGACACACGGGCATCATCTGGCGACGGCACAGCAGCAGCAGCAGAGCCACCTGGGCAACCTGCTGATGGGGGCAAACAATAATCCCTACACTTCCACCTACGGTCGACCGTACGATCTGAATGCTGCGCCGGGTTCCACGACCTCATCAGCAGCAGTAGTGGCTGGTACGGGAACGACAACGACATCTAACATTGATCACCATCATGCGCAACATCATTCCCAACAGCAGCAGCAGCAGCAACAGCAACAACAGCAACAACATCTTCATCATCAGCAACACCAACAGCAGCCGCATTCGGCACCGCATCATCATCAACAGCATTCTAGTTTAAGCGGCATCGGCAACAAAAACAGCACCGCCTCAATCACCAACACTTCGAAAGTACCTGAAATGATCAACCTAGGCTATAGCGAACCTGATACCAATAGCAACAAACCACCGCAAGACGTTCCAATGAACATGGAATCTTCTGGTGGTTTGGGCAAGGAGAAGGTAGACAGTACGAAGGACAACAAACATCTGCAGCAGCAGCAGCAGCAACAGCATCAGCATCAGCAACAACAACACCAATCTTTCGACCATCATATGGGCATGAGTTATGGAAACCCGATGGATATTTCCATTAGCAAATCGAAGGCGTTCGATATGTTTAACCGTGCTGCGACGATGAGTTTTCCGCGTGGCTTTGGTGCACCGGGCATCCATCAACCGACACCGGCCAGCAACGCTGTGGGCGGTTCAGTTAACAGCACTGGTAGCTATGATCATCGCTCGTTGCCCCAGGCAACCAACATGAATAAGGCGCACGATATGAGTGGCGGTGGAGGAGCAGGTTCTGCGGCTGCTGCACCAACCGGCTACGGTATGCAGCCTGCTGCTGGAGGAGGGAAACCAGCTATTCAACATCCAGCGGAACAGTTACATCTACCCCGCTATGATCAACGCAGTCCGCAACATTTACAACAGCAGCAGCAGCAGCACAGTGTAACATCCGCTTCCTCTGCGGCGACGTCGCAAACAAGCAACACGTCGGATCTCAGTAGCACTGCCGGTAGTGGTGGTGGTTACAAACCGTACGGAGTACCGGCTACTCCCGCTTCTTCCGCTTCAGCCGCATTGATGGATCCGGCGATACGCAATCTCACCACCCTCTCGTCACTCTACAACACGGACGATCGTCTTCTCGGTGCTCCTGGTACGGTCGGTGCAACTTCCGGTAGTGCGGGAGCTGGCGGATTCTACGACAAGGGTATTCCGTCGACGGCGCACATGTTTGGCAAGAATGTCATCCAACCATCTCCCGCCTCATCCTCCGCCGCAACAACGTCAGCGTTGCAACAGATGTTTAATAACACCATGGCAGCCACTACAATGGCTGCATACAATGCAAACCGAGAGCAGGCTAATGTTGCCTCCTACGTGCCATCACCAAACTATCACCATCCTCAGCACCATCAGCAGCGTACCGATATGATGAATGCAGGCAGTGGCGGTATCCAGTCGCAAAAGATGTCCCACAATGCCAATGTACCTTCGGCAACGGCCGGCAATGCTTCGGTGAGCGAACCAACGCCCCCTCCGGCCAAACCCAAACGCCCGCGAAAAAAGAAGGATCAGAATCAGGAACTGTTAGCGCAACAGGCCGCTCAACAGGCTGCTCAGCAGCAGCAGCAGCAGCAGCAACAGCAGCAGCAGCAATCTTTGCATCAGCATGCAATGCATGCCGCCCATCAGCAGCAGACCCTAGGTGCACATCAAGGATTCCCCTCCTACCCTGGACTTAAACCATCAAACTCCACTACCTCCTCCGGAAGTGGTGGGGGTGGCCAAACGGGAATGGGGTCGGCTTCTACAGCACCCGGTGTAGTTGGGAATCCAGCGAGCAGCGCAGAAACGTCCGCCATCTCGCTGAAAACGGCCAACATCGTACCCGGCAGTGCGTTCAACTTTGGGCCCGGTCCCGCTGGGCTCGGACTACCACCGGGTGGTCTTTATGGCGATACATCCGCCAGCACCTACCTGGAAGATACGTACCGCAATCCCCAGAATCCATACTACCTCCCGCCGAGCCATCGTGGTGGCACATCGGCACCGGGTTCGGGAGGCACCGGTACCGAGGCAGATAAGCTTGGCAACACGATCGGTTCCCAGGCGGCATCATCAGGTTCGGTAGCTGCCGTCGCTGCAGCTGCAGCTGCTTCGGCTGCCGCTGTCCATGGTCCACCGCCACCAACCGCTGCCTCACCGTACCATCAGTTCCTGGCTTCGCATCACGGGACACGCCCGTACCAGTTCATGAACCAGTTCGATCCACTGCACCAACAGTACCTGCGGCAGGAGGAACTACGGGCACAGATGATGATCAACCAGGGGCTTCTGGGGGCACCGGGTGCCGCTCCGCCCGGAGCGTATGGGCAGCCCGGATACCATCATCCCGCGATCGGTATGCATAAGCCGTACGACGCCATGAACAGCATGAACCGATCGCCCTTCCTATAACATCCA
The DNA here is from genome assembly GCA_000349165.1 of Anopheles christyi. Taxonomy (NCBI): domain Eukaryota; kingdom Metazoa; phylum Arthropoda; class Insecta; order Diptera; family Culicidae; genus Anopheles; species Anopheles christyi. The sequence continues at coordinate 4,158 of KB676735.1, read as the reverse complement.
CAACCACCGGTTGGGGGTGAACTTGTCGGCAGAACTGTAATAGTAGGTACAGACATGAATGGGGGGGATTGAAAAAAAAAACAAACAAATATCATGTCCTGTACAACCATCGCACATGCCCAGCCCTCCCTCCTTGTTGCACGCATCACAAAACGTTCGCATCAGTTGATGTTATCATCCGTTCGAAGAACGGCATAAATTGTATAATGAGTTTTAGGGGACAATATTGTACAAACCTATATGCTGGACTGATTGATTGATGGATATTTTTGGATGGATAAATTGAATGGAAAAATAATTTCTATCGTTGTAAAGGAGAGAAAACAATTTTAATTTTAAACACTAAGTGCATGTCTATTTTTTGCACTGTCTTGTAAGTTGAATAATAAGTTTAAAAGGGAGAAGAAAAAATGCAATAGCTCGGTACGGCTCTAATGGCTCAACCGACCACACCATGCCCGGTTCCACTTTTTAGACTCTTTGGAAGGTTGAACCTTGAAACATTTACTTCACTTTAGTATTTTATGGTTTCACCTCACTAGCTTGCGTTTCGCTTTGCGTGTAATCACTTCAGACAGTGTTTACCTTTTTTTGTTAACCATATTTTGTTTCACTGTTATGATTGTAAATGTTTCACATTTTTGCGTTATGTGTTCGTTGCTTATGCGATGCTATTTGTTTGTGTCAGTGATGAAAGATGCTAAAACAAAAAACTAATTAGCAGGAGAAGTTCGCTCTCAGTGTTTATGTTTTGTAAAGATGTTTACCAGAACTTTTTGTTAAGTTCTACAAGACACTACCAAAACTGGTGCATATGTGTAAAGTTCACGCTCTCCCAATACCGTTTTGATTGTTCGTCTTGGAAGACGATCCAGTGATACGTGATAAATGTGCATTGCAGCGAAAGGAAGTGTTATTATTTCCCCATCGCGGCTCTGTTGGTGTATGTTAGGTTTTTTTTTCTATGTATTATGTTGTTTTTAAATAAGTTAAATTGTGCTCCATTATGTAAAGTCGAGGAGTTTACTTTTGATTTATCTTTCTCCGTTTTCTCTTCCCGAGTGTGTATGTACACTGTTAATCTTCAGAATTGATCAAGCATAAAGGTTTCAAGGATGAACATGTCAGACAGCACTTAGCCTTAATTAACTTACCGAAGCTACAGTTAGCCCCGAGTTTAAGTTATGCAACATAAACAAAAATTAGCAATTCCCTTAAACGAAGGAAGATACATACCACATTCCTTGATTAAAAATTATTCATCTTTGCAACAGAAGCATCAATTAATAGCAAACCATTTTTCAGCAGTTTACGTTTACAAATACACGCAAGCAAACACACCATACAAATCGATAGATCGAATAAGTAAATACTCTGAATGGGTTACATTCTATCTCCACAAGCAGCTGAAAACAGAATGATGGGTAACCATTTCGAATCATATAGAAAAGGAGCTTCCACTCCTCTACGCCTTATTTGTCACATAACTGTACCACCAAAGTGTGTGGAAACAGATCGTACGCATACATGCAAACAAAACATACGGCACTAGTTTAATGAAATAAGCTAACGGAGAATTTAAACTATCAAAATAATCAAACCAGAGTGAAGCGTAACGCGTGAACGTAAATATCGTTAGAGATATAGAGAGAAAAAGGACAAACTGATATGAAAGGAACAAAAATCTGTTAGGTGTGTTGCATAATAATCAAAATTTGACTAAGAGATCTATTTATATTTGAAAATTAATATAATTGCTACGATTTGTGTCTGGATTCCGATCCTTGTTACACTCATGTACATCCAATCACGCGAGCAAAAGAGCAAACAATAATGTGCATTCTTATACTATGTTTAAAACGCATTCCGGTTGTTTGCACACAAAGGCGTTCATCATCCAACGAATAACAACAACAAAAACACACACAATTTGATCATATTCACATGTTCTTTTCCTTTACTCATGTGCTCCGTTTCTCGCTGTCTCTCTTTCTCTCTGTCTTTTTTTTTTTACATTAAACCAAGGGCATAGCAGGAATTGTAAATAGTCATTTTTTAAAGCACAGCAATAGTAGTGTCAACATCGCGAAACACTAAACAAACATTACAAAAAAATGCGAACGATTATGGTTTGTTTTTCACACTAATTCCCCGTTTTTGTAAATACATTTAGTCGTATACTAGAGAGTGATCCGATCTCTCTTGATGATACGGATGTGTAGCGTACCTTTTTCTCCAGCTACGACCAACAGTAGCGTTTTCTTTGCTGGAAAGGAAACCAAAAATATTATCAACTCTTCCGTTCCTTGTATAAATGTTGTATGTACTGGGTGCTGTGGAGTATGCAAAATAGTTTGTTAATTCTTAGAAGAAGAAAAAAAAAAGGGAACGAAAACAGACAAAAACGTCTGTCGAATTAGCGTAATATCGGTCAAGTTGAAGTGCAAAACACGCATTAGGAAAAACCGTTTTGACAAACAGGTGGTTTTTTGGGAAACATCATTTGCCTAGGCCATCGGAATATATTAGTTAAATATACGTTTCTTTTTTTTTAAGTATAATACTTCGTAAAACTCTACCTAGTATCACACCAGTGTGTACCTGTTGTGTGAAAAAAAAATCGTATAAAGTGGTAGTAGTATAAGTAATGGAAACAATACAATACAAAACATGTACGTAACAACGGCATAAGGAACTGTTTTCGAAAACCGTACATCATCTAGTGTGTAATGAAAACCCCTTGTGTGTAGTGTAGGGTTAGTTGTCAGCTGTGTGTGCCTGCCATCGTGTGCGCATTTCATAATTGCTGTGTTATGGAACATAAACAACAAAAAAGGAAAATTAACCCTATTACAGGAAAAAAAAAAGAAGAAGAAAACAAAACTCTAGTAAAAGTTAATTCCAAATGAGCAAGAGTTATGTTAACTGATGATAACGCGTTTGAGTTGTTTTGAGTAGGAAACGTTGTACGCCACAAAAAGCCTTGTTTGGTAAGAAGAATGTGAAAAAAATTCTGTTTTTGTAATGTTTTTCGGAATTTAAGGTGTAGTTTAAAACGAAATTCATATTACCACAGTTTTGGCATACAGTTCTGTTGAAAATATTCGAGTTAAAAAATAAATTATAATAGCTCAATAGGATTGTGCAGCGCAAATGCAGCAACAACAACAAAAAAAAAGCCAGAATGTAATCGAAATGTATGTTATGTTAAACCTCTTTTTTTTTCGTCGCATCAGTATAACTCTTGTGTTGTAATCCCATATTTTTATGCGAACTCGATTGTAAAGTGTGAAACAGTAGTGCAAACAGAATTAACAAGTAAGCGAAAATCGCAAACATGTAAAACATATACATACCTACTTACAAAACACGGCAAAAGATAAGAGAAAATATAGTGAATTAAAAACAACACAAGGACAAAGGAAAACACCGACTAAATATGATGTGAAAAACCTCACAACACCACAATGGAAAACGAGCAGCGTGTATGAAAGAAATTGAGTACGCAGTAGTAATCAAGAGCATAAATGTAAGTACCACTTTTCCTTGCTATGAATCAATTAAAGGCAATCCAATTAGGTTTGGGATGCATACTGCTTTTTACCAAAAAAACCGTAATCGATGCAACGGATTTCGATTTTCGATTCCACTCACTCACTCCTCACGCCGATTAGCGACACACTCTTTTTGAATTCAACTCCCCCACTCTATGCGCTCATTACCAACTCACTCTGTTGGGATTCGAATCACTAACTCACAGCGGCGACTAGTGACTAACTCTTTTGGAACTCAACTCACTCACTATCTACGCCGATTATCAACTGATCCTTTTCTTATTGGGGTTCTACTGTATGAGTTGTATGAATGAGAAACTAATAATTGTAATTTATTCTATTTTGGTTTAAATCGCTCTCTACTCGGTTTTTGTAACATGCCAAACAAACTATTTTCATTTTGCCCCTTCATTCTTACGCATAATCATTTAAATCGTTTGCCAGTATTTGTATTCGTTTGTATAACATTCAATAAGCTTTAAACTTTAGTGCAGGGATTGAGGAAATAAAATTCGAATAGAAAAAGTTGGTCGCTTTACGGCGCGGGAAGCGAATGAGTTGAATCCCAAAAGAGTGTATGAAAAGATTCACATAAACTCTTCGT
>KB676724.1:0-19100 GCA_000349165.1 Anopheles christyi | reverse complement strand
GCTCCCCAGAGTAGACGATCGAACGGACTTCGATAGTTCACACTTTTAACCAAACTTTAACCAGAACTCTTTGGGTAAAAGATGTGTAATATTCAAGCCCCCCCCTCCCCCTCAATGAAACGATTGCATGCATACATCAGGTCTCCTTCACTTCGGACTCCCATCCGTTACGCCACATTCCACCATGAAATGAGGTCGTTCACATTGCGTACTGTCTTCGACCGCGCGAAACTGACACACCGAAAAATATGTTTCGAATACCCGCCGGCTACATAATTTATCCTTCGCCGGAAGACTCAGTGTCCGGTGGCGATGGTAGCAAGATCGCTCAGATCACTGGCAGTGTAGCGAGATCAGGCAAAATTTGAAACCGGACAACAGATGTAACAATAACACCCGCAACAACACACAACACACACACAAATGCAAAAACGTGCTCCACTGCAGCGTGTACGCGTTGGAGAATCCTTTCCCAAGCATCGCCAGCAACAGTTCCAGCGGCTACAGAACCGCTTAATCCCAATGCAGCGAAACCTCCGCGAATAAGTTTGCCATATGGTGTAAATTCAATTTTAAGCAACTGCTGCCGTGCTCAGTTTCCTTCACAACACACTGCTTGGATTCTGCAGTTTATGCTCATCATTCCCATCTACCTGGGGCTTCCAGTGAATCAATTCCGGTCCGGTTTTCTCCCCCGTTTTCCTTACCCATCCCGGTGGGGAACAACAATAACAATCTGCCAAGAAATCCTGAGCAAAACAGGGCGCGCGTAGATTGCAACGAATCTGTTTCACCGTTCGGTGGAACGCACACACCCCCCAAAACGGTACGCGAACGGTGAGTCCGCATATGTTACGCCGATATCGCGCGCGAAAAACGCAAAAACGTGCAGCGCATACAGAACAAAAAAAGAATGAAACAAACCACCAGATTGCAACTTTAAAACGTCGTGGGTGAGTGGGAGAATTGGTAGTTGCGTACGGGCACGGAATGTTGCTCGGAATTACCACGGAGGAAAACGAAGAAATGTAGTTCCACGAATTCGACAATATATACGAGTAGCATAAGGGATGGAATTGAGTCCCTGTTCAATAAGTAAAGAATTTTGCAAATTTGACAAACAAACTCCGAGCGAATTGGCCGTAATCTAATATCCTGAGGCGCATATTTTCATTAAGCGATATCATTGAAATGATTCTCGGAAATTGTTACAGCTTAAATTAAAGGATAACGGACTGAAAATGCCCAGCTGCAGTCAGGAAAAGGATCCGGATTTGAAGTTTCCTTTGCTTCGTCAGTAACGTTTGGCCTTTAGCTTCACTACCTGACATCAGCGTACCATTAATCACTCAATAAATCACCCAAAAACCCGACTTTTCCCACGTCCCCTTGCACTCTCTACTGTTGCATCCTTTCCTCGAAGAGTGTATATGTGTCCTGTACTAATTGATTCAATTACATCGCGTGATTAATGATACGCGAGCCGTATTAAAGCAATGTTTCCCTCCCCTTTTCTCTGGATAACTTCACTACTCTCTATTTCCACAATTCGCTGTACGATATTCTTTTTCACTCATAGGTAATGGAAGCAATCAGATCTCACACCAGTTACTTTCTTAAAGTGTAACTCTAGAACTAAACATCTCTTCCGAATGCTGTTCATTGTTGTTGTACTTTTACTCGCAAAAATGGTCTATGCTCGGGTGTATATACTCATCTGACATACACCATCCCTTGATGCCCCGTGAAGGATGAAGCCTATACCGGGCGATGACTATCATCATCATCATCATCATCAGCAGCACCATCACAACCGAGAGCCTCCATCACTCTCGAGCGCACTCAGCTTTTGCGCGGACAGACACATACACACCAAGGACCGTGAGAAAATTCCTCAACTTTTATGATGATGCACCAATGCTTCGTGATATGCCGGATCGCGCGAACTGCATTGCCCGCTCCCTTCCATTCTCCCCCTGTTGCCTCTTACGATCGTGCCGGAACGTTATCCGTTTGCCCTGAATCTCTGCCCTCACCGGTAAAGATGTACCAGCCCCGATTTGGGCGGGCGAGATTGAATGCGCATTCCATGGGCAAAGAAAGCTGAAGCGATGAGATGGGGCGCGAGCCACCTTCTGGTAACACAAAAGCTGCCTTCCGATAATGACACTGTTTGACCGCAATAACAACAGACATGGAGGCACTGTTTCTGGCATGAGGTCATTGATTTTAACTTGAAAGGTTTAAATCGTTCCCCTTTTTTTAATTTAAGCTACAGTTATCAAGTTTGCGCACTATTTTCTCGGTTAGAAAAACTGCTTCCAAAATCAACGGTCCAAAATCGATAGGTGAATGTGCTTTATGGTGGCAGTTTAATGGCCACGGTGGCATTAGAGGGTATCGTTTACAGTTCAGGTCCGGTCAGTGCTTATCTGACTTTTTTCACGAGCCGTTATTCCCTTGCAGCATTTCTCAGTATACGCCGGGTTAGATTGTGCCTAACATGCATCTGAATCACGTCGATAAATAGAATCCCATCGGGGAGTTGGCAAAGGTGGAGAAGTGATACAGAAGATACAAGACCGTCTGTTCAGAATGAATTCTATTCAGGAAGATTTAAAGAAAAAAACACCAGCAGTGCACTGATTGCAACTGCAACTGTGCGAGGGAGGGTTATCGGAAGAAGGCACCTTCTTGGGGCTTTTGCTCATTGCGGAAAAGCGAGGACCACGAAGGAGTGTAGAAGGGCGGAGTAACTACTACAAACGTGAGGCAACCATGAGCTATTACAATCGCCCGAAAGTCAGACAACAATGTGCGTCTGGCGCGCATGTACCAACAATCACCACAACCGGGCCACCAAACAACCACCCCACAGAGCGGAAGAGAGAAAGAGAGATAGAATGAAGGGAAAAACATAAAAAAACAGGGCATATAGCATCGATCTCGCGAACTGGACACCGTAGCCGCGTGCGAAACAGCATGGTCAAGCATCCGCCTCCTTACAGAGGAAGGAACTCGATAAAAACCCCGACAGCGCACACGCGAGAATAGCGGTCTACTCTAGTGTGTGTATGTGTGTATTTGCTCCACACCATAATCACGCATACGGCACACAAGAGAGAGAGAGTATCGAGTAACGCGCTGGAAGTTTATAAAGATTAACATTATTATGTATCAGATTAAAAATAAATTATAATATTTTTGCCACACTCAACGCGTTGCGGGTGAGTCGAGGCTCACAACGTTTTTGAAATTTGGTGTAGCTTTTCCGGAAAAAAAGAACCCACCCTATCCTTTCGCCACGATGCGCGCAGGGAAGAGGAGGCTACTCAATGCGTCCTTTCTCCGCCGTTTGCAAAAGATCTGTGTGACTCGCTTTTCGGTGAGATTCGGTGGAGGGGGCGGCGTGAGGGCTGTAAGGAACGAAACGCATACACAGCCATACAGTGTACAGTGCATGAGAAAACGGCCAAGACAAACGACTTGCCGCGCGGCACACAGAGAGCAAAAGAGATTCGTACTCACACACAGAGAAAGGGGTTTAAGTTTATGCTGTGTGAAAAGATATAAATAATTCATTGCACGCCGGGGGTTTTCGCGAATTCGCGGGTCCTTGAATTGAAACATATAAATTAGGATAGCCGCTCGGCACTCGGGAGGAGTACAGCGGGCGTGTGTGCATGTGGATCTTCGCTCAACGACAGATAGAATACAATCCAATCGCGATCGCAATAATATGTCCGCAATGATCGTGCCAGCTTCGACGGTGAGCATTACACAGCGGAGGAGTTGGGTGGTGGGAGGTTTTTATGCTGTGCGTTCTGAGCTGCGATGCAAACGGTTTATATGCAAGCCTGTTCGTGAATGAGACAATTGAATGAGTTGGGTAGGGAATGTTTTTTATTTCGGTGTAATTTTTATTCGATGTCAGCGCGAGCCCGATGATGAGTTTATTTGATTTTCCGTCGTTAACGTATAATGAGAATGGTTCGACAGTGACAAAAAAAAATCGTATCAAATTATGCTTAATGCTTTTCGCTTGTTTTGGTTGACTGTTTACTTCATTTTTATGTATACATCTGTTTGCTGCTCCATTCCAACACCTATTACAGAGCAGTGCGAGGTAATGGAGTACTTAACTGCAAAATAGACAAGAGGTACTGTCATTCGAATTGTGTGGAAGTAATGTTACTGAAATGCTTTAGCTCATGTTGCTACTGAACTGCCACTATCATCACTTTGTACTACATTCTATCGTATCTACAAACCTATAAAATTTAATGTACTTTCCACTTCGACTACAACACAAACATTCGTAACATTAAAACCGCTTATCTTCGCTTCGTCCGGGCCCACGCGGTACGTGATAGGTGCGCTTAGTACGGTTTTTCATTTCGTTTTCCTTTCGAAAACGAGAGGGGTGGGGATACACATTTTCACCCGAAACAACTAGAAACGCGGACCGCCAGGAACACAAAAACAATAGGGAAAAGACGCAAGATGCTGTCCATAAATTATCCACCGAGCGCGACTAGATACGACCAGCGACAGTTAAAACTGGGGGCACTTACTTCCGTCCACTATCGTTCCGGGGTGGGGAAATGGGTGCCTTTTTCTTTTCTCCTTTAACCCGCTTCTTTTTTCGAGGAATGGTTTTGTAGTGTCTGGCAGGTGCGTGTATATTTTTCCAGGAAAAAAAGGAAAATCTTTCTCCGGCTAATGTCTTTTTAAACTACGACAATTGCCGGTTCGTCGCTTATGGCTTACAAACTCGAAGGCTAAGAAAAAATGTATCCTCTTTCCATCACTCTACCCCAACTGTGAGGACAAACTAGTTCCAGTGAGCCAAGGACCATCAAACCCCACTTTTTATGAAAATTGTCTTTCAACTGGCGTTGAAAACCGCAACCAAAAGGTAACCGCCGGAGCTTCCTACTTCAGAGAAGTCGTGGTTATTTTTAGGCGGTAATGAACCTTTTCTTATCTACCATCTTACCAGTTCGACATGATGTGGCAGGCTGGCTGGCTGACTGGTTGGTGTCGCTGACAAACGGATTACGAATTTTCCGAAACAAAAAAAAAACGCAACCACGAGTAATGCACGCTCTTCCTTGGATATTCGTAAACGACCGTGAAGAATTGATTGAAATCACGTATTCAACGTGAAACGAGGGCACAAGAATGTCCGGATTTATTTCCTTCTTTATCCTCCCTCGTTCAATTTGAAATAAACTTTTTTTTATTGTTGTGTTTCGTACTTCGAGATCGGTGGTGGCTCGTTACGTGCGGGTGACGCACCAGGTTGTGCCTTCTGACGAGCAGGCCCGAAGTGAAAGAACGCCCTTGCCAGAGTAATCCAGGGCACAAATAAAATCGCGTCCATAAGCATGATTGGCAAAACAAGGCGTTCGAGATGCGCTTTTGTGGTCACTGCTTTGGCAGACCGAGTGGAGTCATTACGTTACCACCACCGTTCGACACCTTTGCGCAGTTACGGCAAATTGGAAAATTTCGCATAATCCATCATGCTTTAAAGTATCAGTCTTACGCTGTGAAAGTAGCATTACGCGAAGCCGGCAAGGCGTTACGTTTTCAGAATGAAACCAAATTGATTCCGTGTATTGCAACGATGAGAAGGAAGGTGCAAATTGGGTCCATTTAGGGTCGATTAGGGAAATGCAATTGGGTTAGTGATTTTTTTAAATAATTTTCTCTACAACGAGCAGCACGCTTTGAGGTTCCAAATTGGATCACCAGAACGTGACATAATCTGCCACATTGTAAGCATAGCTTAACCAGTGAATTGTTACCGTTTTTTACAAAAGAAAAAGATAAATCTTGTTTGAAGCTTTTTAAATCTTTGAACTTTAAATGAGTCTTTTTTCTGTTCCTTAAAATAGTACACAAACAGCAAACAAATTTAACCCTAGCTTGCAAAAGATTAATCATACCTGGGAGAGGGAGGAAAATCGTACACTTTCACGATAGTTTCCCTTAGCAAGTTGCAAATAAATTATGTGCATACATGTTTACAACCACATTGTGATTTCATCGTAGACCGTGCCTTTAAGGTATGTTCGACCAAACGTCGAAAAAGAGCTTTTAAAGATTGTACTCGCATCTAACCACATAGGAAAAAAAGCTTAACTGCCCCTCAATACCTGTTGCATGCAGTAGTTTATCATAAATTTTCCATCAGAAAATTTCCCCAAACGCGAATTAACAGCAAAAACGGCCCGAACCGGACACAATTTATTTTAAATGGTTTGACCCTTTATCTAAATCATTTTTCCTGCCGATTTCTGCCGACAGAAGAAATTTATGTATTTTCAATTGACATCAACACCATGCTAGGTTTTCTTTTTTATTTGATAATAATTTTCATCCTTTTTGCCAGTCTGCATTCAATACAATCGATACCTTTTTTACATGACAAGCGATACTATTTTACCGAACCGGAAAAGTGGTTTCCACCCAGCATTCAGTGCACCTTTCCCATCGATAACAATCGGAAAATAGGTGACAAAAAATATATTTTTTCATTCGTACCATACAGTATGGAAACGAAAAAATACATCATGAGCGAGAAACACAGTCAATACTTCTGAGCAGAAAAAAAAAACACGGACACCATGCTTTCAAAGTTACAGCATATCCGGTATCGTTAAATGGAACTTTTTTTTCCACTCCTCAAATGGAACAGGAAGTTCCGTTCGCAGGTGCATTTCACAAAGTGAGCTGAAAAACGCGCTTCCGATATTGGGAAAAAGATAGCACAGATCGGAAGCGACCACAATGGTTCCCAGCGCTCTAGAACAACGATAGTGACAACTACACGGACACTGCAGAACGGAAACCAGCTCACTGACAAGCTAACCGCTTATACAAAGTGCATCGTTTTTGTATCGATTTAATGGGAAATGTTAAATAAAACAAAAATTCACGCCACTGTATAACGTCGCTCAGCAAACGATTATCACAGGGAATGTAGTTTCCTGCCAGCAACACCATCACACCCAAACAAAACACCCACAAATCAAGCCATAGATCTTGCTAATTAAATTTGCCCCCTTTTTAGCCTTGCCGATGGCTTCTTCAGCTCCGTGGGAGAAAATGCCATAAACGATTAGCCCGGCAGAGCAAATTGCTTTTTGTGCTAGTCCCTTCCGTTGTTAGTGCGAGCCGCTACATCAACCTAGTCGCTTCATTTTGTTTGCCATAAGCCGCGCAACGTAAGTCCAAAACATAAAAACAAAAACCCATTCCATCCATCCCCAGAAGTGCCATATTGTGCCGATATTGTGCTTCAGTGGAAGACCGTGGAAGATCCCGATCGGGAGGAAAACTTCTCTTTGTTCTTTTTCGCGCTCTTCTTGCGCGTGTACGGTTAAGATTTATTGGATGTTTTATTTCATTTTAAATAGCATTAATAATCGATGCTCGCGAGTGTGTTAACATGCACCACAACAATAATAACCATGTCTTTGTACACCTTCCTTTTGGTGGGCAGAGAACAAACGGTTCCTCGTCCCGGCATACGGTGAAAGCCATGGTGTTCTTTACCCCACAGATACGACCCGCGGGCAGAAAAAAAAAGATGATGGCCTATCATTCCCGCCGACTGCAGGAGAGGTTGCATCTCTTAAGGCTACATTTTATTATTGGTTTATATCGACAGTGGTGCTGGGGCATAGTACCACTGTTTTAAGTACGCTACTCGAGCTTAATTATCTGATTTATGCCGGGCCTATGAAGGATAGTACTCGCACAGGTACCCACAGCTTGAGGCTAATGTGTACGATCGTTTACGAAACGGCATCGCTGCCCAGTTACACATATCGGCTTCTGTCAGCTTCGTTCAACCTTTGATTCAATTACCATTCTGATTATCAGGATGGTCAATACTTCTATGTCCATGGGCCCTGTGCTCCAATCACGAACGTTGTGTCATAAAAAGGGGATATTTTACCATGAGAGGACATCGTTTTGTTGGGGTAGCAGTGGCAACGTAAATACACCCCAGCACGGATGTAAATAAATCATGATTGTATGTTTCGCTTTCGAAATCTGTTTCGCAATCGAATCCTATCCGTTAGCGACTGTTTACTCTCGAAACTAACTACGAAAACGTACATTCCGATCGCGAGGGCTTATCAAACACGGTACTGATAAGCCTTGAAGCAGGGCTGCAGTACCGGCAGTTTCATCGAACAGACCGCGTGTACCTCGGTTTGGCTTACATTCAAAGACAGTTATTAGCTCACTCTAGGTCACTTTGGTGGGCCTCTGCTCTGTGCGCTTCTAATCAAAGTCCATAAGATAAGTCACACAATGGACAACTGCTGAGGGGAGGAGGGGAGAGGGGGGGGGGAGCAAATGAATGAAGCCAGAGAGGAAAAACCAACCCATCCTACTTGTATGTCATCACCCAACTGGTGAGACGTGTCCCCGTTTTCACATATTCCACACGACCTGGACAATTCCCGGACTTCCAAAGTTCTCCGGGGCTTCAGACACCTTTGACGAAGACGACGTCTGAGGAGGGAGGAGTACACTCAATGACAGTAATAATCATAAATAATTAATGCTCGTTTTTTCGAAACTTCATTGTTTGCCCAACGAGCCCGCTTCACCCATGTGTGCGTGATCGAACGCGTGGTCCGTTGTCATCGGTTGTTTGTGGAGAGGTGGTTAATTGTAGCTTGGACAGCGGTGGAAGGGTGTGTGATGATGAAGGGTTTCAAGTGCGATATGGATGGAAAGCGGATTAACGGCATTCGGTGCTGTTCACTCAGAGACATACACATGCACCAGCACGACATCATAATCATCGAGTGCTTTGAGTTACTCCCCTTACCCGCTCCCTCTCTGCTTGTCTGTGCACTGTCCAATGCGTGTTGTTTCCTTTGTGAAGGGTTTCAAGTAGGCCGATTTTAAAATCGTTCCCGTTGAGACACACGCGTGTGTGAGTGTTACACGCTTCGACCCAGTGTGTACTTGTGGCTAAGTGGCCCTGACAGAAATAACGGACTTGAAACGGGGCAAGTCAGTCTAGGGAAAGTCGAGGGGTAGGCAGGCATTTATGAATATTTAAATTCTTGGATGCTTTAAAGAAAACGAAATCGAATTACAATTGCCACGCTTGGAACAACTTCTGACGCAAACTGCTACGTTATCTGTCCGATAGAGGGCGCTTCACCGAACGAATTTCCAAATCCTAATAATAACATACATCTTCCTTTCTCTCTCTCTCTCTCTTTCATTAATAGCCGTCCAGCGAGGTCGAGTTCCACCGTCCCAACCGCCGGGCATACCGTACGGCCAGTACTCGATACCAAACGGTGACTCCGTGACCGGGTTCAACGGTCACTCGTACCTTAGTTCCTACATTTCGCTGCTACTGCGGGCGGAACCGTACCCCACGTCCCGGTATGGCCAGTGCATGCAGACGAACAACATCATGGGCATCGACAACATCTGCGAGCTGGCCGCCCGGCTACTGTTCTCCGCGGTCGAGTGGGCCCGCAACATACCCTTCTTTCCGGATCTCCAAGTCACCGACCAGGTGGCACTGTTACGGCTCGTTTGGTCCGAGCTGTTCGTGCTGAACGCCTCCCAGTGCTCGATGCCCCTGCACGTGGCTCCGCTACTGGCGGCGGCCGGCCTGCACGCTTCCCCCATGGCTGCCGACCGGGTGGTCGCCTTCATGGACCACATCCGGATATTCCAGGAGCAGGTGGAAAAGCTAAAGGCACTCCACGTCGACTCAGCCGAGTACTCCTGCCTGAAGGCGATAGTCCTCTTTACCACAGGTAAATTGCTGGACAATCTCTTCGGCGATGTCCACGCACTGCTTGCCAAAACCAGCGCCCAGCTAAACACCCTCCAGTCCGAGTCGGACGTTATGCATCTGGTGCAGGTACATCTGTACCGTACGGCCACCAATGCAACCTCCTCCTCCTCCACCTCCTCTGCTTCCTCTTCCGGTGGACATAATACAACCGGTGGAAGCACCGGCTCACCTAACAGCTCCCTCGCCAACATCACGCTCAATAGTTCCAGCGGTAACTCCTCACTAACCTCATCCACCTCGATGGTGTCCAACTCGGGACAGGTGGAGCATACGGGCGGATCCACCGTAGCGTCGTCCTCGATCGCGTCCCCCTCGGTGACGACGACGACCACGACGTTACCGGCTGCCAACTCCTCCACCTCCACTGAGGTAAACATCACCACCGCCCATAACAATCACAGCAATAATAATAATAATAATGATTTGAAAACCATTAACCATAACCTAACAACCTCACAGTCAAACAGTGCTAGTTCTGGGGCACGCAGTGTAAGTTCGCCATCGCTTGTAGCGGCCGGTGTCGGTGCACTGTTCGGTAGCAATGCGCAGTCGAAGACACCGCCGCTGCCACTGTTCAGCTTTCACCAGAACACACCGAACCGCTCGTACCATGGCACGCTGGACGACTTTGTCAATCTGAGCAGCAGCAGCCCGTACGGTGTCGGTTCGGCCTTCTCGTCCAGTTTTGGCTCGAACGGTATCTTTAGCCCATACGGTAGCAGTAGCTTGCAGGGTCCGGTGCCATCGGCCGGCCCAAAGTATCTTAGCCATGGTGGGAGTAGCTCGGACTACAAGTTCTCCCCGTACAGTCCTTGGAGTAGACGATAGTAGACAGCGAGAGAGTGTGTGTCGGTGCCTTTGCCCACGAGGCGATATGATCTTTCGACTGATCTCTCTGTAGTGTGAATTCACTCGAAACACCATATCAAAGCACCAGTGGGGTACCAGTACCTATTGCTTAGTGGTATTTATTAGTAGCTAATGTGTCTAAGTCCTCTAGATTGTAGTTATTCTGTACAGATAAGCGCACTATTGTATCAGTATTTGTTACCAAAAAAGATGTATTTAGTATAACGTTAGCCTTATTGTATAGCTGTCACTCTCGGTTTCACCCTGATTGGTATCGTTAAGCTATTTATTTAACTTATTTTCCACACTATATACACCGTACCGTATAAGCGTTGGTTATGTAGATTCGTAAGCCGCCACCGTGTCTGTACACCGGTCGTGGGTTATTTCTGGTCCACCATACTCTTCCCAGCGCGCTGCGTTGTATCTTCGCCTCCTGCATCGCATGTCGGCCCGCTCAGGATGGGATTAGGATTGACTCGCTGCCTGCAAAAAGTAGAGTGAAAAATAAATGCGATTTCGTTTTAGCAAAAATAAAAACCGTATCCGTGTTTCTGCTGTTTTAGTTCGCGATGCTGTCGAAAGTTGAAGTCGTCGTCGTCAGTCGAAAGAGTGTTCTCCCCGATATAGTAGTCGCTGTTTTTCTATTTGAAAGTTCTTCCTGATGTTCCTGATACGAATGAGTCCTCCTTCTTGAGGACTCTTTTTTTATAGTTTCTCGCTTGTCGCAATTCTGCATGATTCAATCGTACCAATCGTCGCTCGTCAGAATTTGTGTCGCAATCAGGTTTCCCGAGCCTTTACTTCGTAACGTCTGTGTCTTCATTCCGCGCATGTTTTTGCTCGTCCGTAGGTTGTAGATTGGATTAGGTTGTACATCTCTCCTCGAGAATTCACGTAGTTTTCTTGCCTTGCGATTGACACTCGCACACACACACACACACACACACGCGCGCAACACACTCGCACTCGCGGATCCAGTGTGAGGCGTCACATACTCCAAATTCCTAACCATCATTCCCGGTAACGGGCGACAACGAAAAGAAATGTTGCACATTATGCACGACGGATGCCGTTGCGGCATTCGTTGCAGCTCTTCTGCAGGATAACATTACCGTGAAACCACCGCTTCACCAAAACGGCAAGCTGTGTAGGGATGTGGCGAAACGGAATCAGAATCGGACACACAACAACACCGTGTGTCGCGAGGAATTGCTTCGTTTCCTCTTCAAGATTTTGTGTTGTTTGCTTTGTACTTGGTGCGCTACGACTGCAACCTCTCCACAAGATCCATTTCCACAAGTGATCCGGTCCACAGCCGGCACCCGTGCAGATGAGGGTGGATGTTGACGAGGGGCGAGAGAAAAAATCCATCGACCACGGATCCAAGATGGAAGATGTGAAGTGAAACAAACGCAAAACATGAATTCATGTCTCGTGCATTTTCATCTTCATCATCATCATCAACGCCACACGAACCATACGCGGTGAACGTTGTGCCAAAGCGCCGCCGTTTCGTGACGTACCAACGGCCGTACACATACACACAAACAAACACACCTATCACTCCCGAAGCGTACCCATCTGACAATCTTCCGCGGTTCTGTGGATTCTAGAGAGCGAAGGTAGCCTTCGCAGTAGCACTATTGCCGCCTGAAGCTTCTTCTAGCTCGCCATTGGGGGAGGAAGAACTGGTGCATAAATAAAGCCGGTACGACGGTACGCAAACGGAAGGATCTCGGTTTCAGATTAGAAGAGACCATGACCGTGAATGTAGCCGCTCCGTTTCTTCAATTTCGATTCTCAGCTTGTCCAAGAGATCCGCCGCCCGTCTTCTGCCAGTAGTCCTTTCGTGTTTTTTGTTGTTGTTTTGTTTGCATGCTGGTATCGCCCGGGACCTCCACATTCAGACAGTCCAACCCCAAATGGGAGAAGAGGTCAACGGGATGGCTCTCGGGGGCACATCGGGTTGCGCTACCCCTTGACGGTATGAAGCTGTGGCTGACGCTTCACGCGAACTGATCATCCCAAACCCCTTTGCTAATAGCCCTGCAGGATCTTTGCTCACGGCGCTCACCACACTTTAAAGTGCATGTTTCGCGGAAATTAAATTGAAATAATTTCACAACAAACCATACACACAGACAGCGATTCTGCTCTATCTGTAAACCAGCACCCAGTCCATTCGTGCCAAGATGTTACGACTCTTGGCGCCTGCTCGTAGCGACACGATGCCTGTGCTTGAGGGTCGAAGGGAAGGAAATGTTGCACGTTTTCCGAAACGCTTATCGGACGGGATAAATTAGCTATGTTTACAAGAGGCTGTAATGTACCAATTCGATGTGTGTTTTCCGGTTGGAATGTACCAAGCGCACGAAAGGTTTTTAGTAGCATGTCTGATTTACGATTCCACACTCATACACATTCGATGTTCACATGGTGGATCTGTGAAAAAAAAATGAACAAAAAGGGGGATTTCTCTTTAATTCACTTCCCATTTTACCAAACAACTCATTAAGTTTGTCGCTTCATTCAGTCGTAGTGTATTATTTATAGCCACACAGTGCGATTCCATTTTCTACATTCGTTCGAAAAAATTATCGATCTTTTTAAAAACCTCACAACTATTCAAACTACCAATTCATTTTTTTCGCAATCGCACGTGTGTACACCATGGGTAGTAGCAACAGACATTGAACAAAAAAAACGGAAAGCTATGGAAAAGAAAGCAAAATTCTTTCCCTACTCCCACCCTCCTCCGAAAAACATGTCCATAAATAAAGTCCACCAAAGCGCAAGAATTATTGTAAATCAATTTCTTCCGCTCAATAAATTTCGCCCCGAGTCGAGTGGTTGGCATGTGTGGTTTACCGAGTAGGTTTAAAGTTATTTTTTGTGCTAAAGTGTCTTACCGCCACCAAAATATTGGATTTATTTTTTTCAATTTTTTATATGTGTTTTGTTTCCGATTGGGCACTTTGATATGAGTTCTTTACTGTTTCCGAACTTTCGCGGTGGGAGGACACATTTTCAACGAGATGGAATTCAATGCGTATTACTTCCCCGGTAAGGAATGCCGACGTCCCGGTCGGCTCCGCTTTCCATTGCGATTAAATCATGCGAATAGATCAAACGACAAACGGGAACATGGGACATGTTTGGAAGTGAATTCTTTAAATTCTACCAACCTTCCCCTTCCTCCTCCTCCTACCTACTGGCAACTCATACACGTGGTGTGCTTGCATCCAACGGAATGTGTCTCTGTGTACTGCCCGAAAAATAAAACCCTCCCAAACGGTGAAAGATAAAGGCCAAACATCTGTAAGACGTGTTGTGGTGCGCGTCCGGATCTGAAAACATCCGGAAGAAACATTGTCACGTGCTCCACGTACAGGCGATAAATTCCCAGTACTGCACACATTTTTTTTCTTCCGGCCGCAAGATCGCAAGGTCGGAAGGAGGTTCCAAAGGAGCAGCAGCAGCAGTACTGCCGCAGAGATTAATTAGCATGCACAAAGGTATCATTCGAATGGGGGAATGTGTGTTACACAAATTGATTCCCTGGTTTATCTTACCCAGACTTGCGGACGACGTTCACGACACACCGGAAGCGTGTACCGATCGGATATGATTGTCGAAAAGTTTGTCGTCCACATCTCCATAGTGTCCAAAATACCTGAGCGCTGAGATTGTAGTTGGCCTTTTCATGCCGTTCTGAACGGATAAAGTTTTCACCATTTCACCGCCAGTGGTAGTTTGGACTCTAATATATTAAATTGTTTACACATTGGGTCGTTCTTAGCTCTCCCCTCGCAAGCCAACCTACTGTTTGCACTCTTATCCAGTCGACTAATCTTTCGACCCCGGAGGACACCACCAAGAGCAACAACACGACGGGCGTTCTTTATCTTTTACTAATTCCTAACACTACCATCGTTTGCAAGGCAGCCGGAGCCAGGATTTGCCACAAAAATCCTAATACGACGGTAGACCCGGTGGAAGGGGGATTCTGCTGTTTAATCTGTTGGCCAAATTTACATATCAAAAACTAATGCTACTCACACAAAACAATGGGTGTCATTTTCAAACAAACCCGAAGCTCAAAGGTTGCCCTTCTTTGCGTCGAAAAGAAGGGTAATAGTGGCCCATAACAATAAGCGTGTCCTTCTGCTGTTTTGACTTAATTTAATATCACACTCATACCCCAACGATGACGATGGGTTGAAGGTGTTACACTAACCTCTTGTGTGGTTTCATTGTTCTGGCTCGATTCGGTAGCCGAACTTGTAAAAGATAGTCCTCAATTTCCCCGAGGAAATGTCAATTTCCTGTGCAGTGACGGCTGACATTTTCGACAACACAGATCTATATTATGCATTCGTCTCGTTACCACTGGCTGACCGTAACAAAACGCTTTTGACACTTCCTTTTTTGAGCAAAAAAAAAAACAGTGAAACATTTGCGATTGGTTACGCTTAGTTTAAAGGGCAAAAATAGGCGACGTGAAAGGGCAGAATGTTACCGCAATGGTTCGAGAATAAATAAGTGTATTTGGTCTGCTTGTTTCTCATACTTATCAACACAGTTATCATCCCTCGCTGACACACGACACGCTGGAGAGAATATTCTTCCCCAATTTAATTTACGCTTCGTTATCTGGTATTAAAAATTGCACGTTCATTAAGACTTTACTTCACGCACAAACGCTCAAATATACAAAAAGCACAAAAAAACCCAAAACACAACACCAAATAACAAAAACCAAAAACCACAAACCTTTTACAACTTAACCAAACTCCAGAGATGATCCGAATCACCACAAAACATCACTACGAACACCACCACCACCACCACCACCGATTAATGGCATAAATAATCAACCCTAGGCACAAACCTTTTTCGGCCGGATTTTGCCAGCTGCGGCCTACCAACACCCTTTTTTCAACTCTTCACTCTTCTTCCCAGGCTTTCACCACCCCCTTTAGTCAGGATTGAGTGGGCCAGTAAGCCAAAGAGTGAGCAAACGTACGCACGCACGCAGGCACTCAAAAACACCACAAACAATATTTATCTTTCTTTGTCTTTCTCTTTCTCTCTCTCTCTATTGCCAACCCTTTTGTGCTGAAAAACATAATTTACATACATTTCCCGAAAAAGTCACTTCCCTAAACATTCCACCCGAATGCTTCCAGGGGGCTTCCAGGGTTTCCGGACAAGCTTCCGGTACAAATGGTCGGCACACGACCAAACACTTGCTACCATTTAGCACCTTCCGTCGTGTGTGCGGTTATGCTGTCCAGCGGTTAGTGCGATAAGGTGACCGCTCTGGAAAAACAGGGGGATAAATACGAATTAAGGAGGACACGAAGCAACCGCAGCGATCTGCTTTAATCCTGCCAGCTTGTCGCGGTCGCGGTGTGTATATTTATTTTAATTATCATTTCATTCATTTCGCACAATAAAAAGGTTAATTATCACTTACTAACCTCGCGGGATCCAGGTGGTAGGGTGTTCCATGTTAGTGTTGAAAGAGCGAAATTGAAATGTTCTTTCGACTCGGTCATTATTTGTTGTCGCACGTGTCGTGGGCAGGAAACATTGTTGTCCATTGTTTGCTCAGCTTCAGTCTTCCAGCCCAGCAAACCACTACAATTAGAGAACGCGTGTGACAGGAGAACCATTCAATGTTGACAACCTGCAATGGGAACCAGCAACACCTTAGTGGTTTACTGTAATCTTCAAGTAAAGGATCCACCGGTTCTTTGCTAACGGGTGTCATTGTATAAGTGTGTCGATAGCAACACCCTTCCTACAGATTAAAACTCTTCACACTTCTAGAACGCTTCTCACAATTTCCAACCGATAATTGCACACTAAAATTACGCATAAAAGGTGCGAAAGGTCGACCCGGGATTAAGCTCACCGTTCTCGTGCACACAAACTCGGGGTTGCAGTTTCACTAGAATGCTTTAACGAAAGTGTTCCCCCCATCATGGAGTATACGTTCCTGGAGCAAAGCCACGGCATTAACGCCGTAAAGCATAATCATCATCATAACAATAAAGCCCAGGCAAATTATAAATACGCGTAAATTTCGCGTGTAGATAATAAAATTTGCCATTTTATCGCACCGGGTTTGTACATGAGCAGGCATGCTCGTGCATGCATCGGAACCTGGCTCGTCTGTATGCAGAAGGTGTGAACACATTCGCTAGAAAAGTTATTTGCCAATCAATTGGAAACTGTGATGCGATCGAGTGGAAAACTGCGTTTGCTCATTACGATAATTTGACCCACATTATCGCTTTGCCTGAGAGTTGGACAGTCCTCTGGAAAGATAACACTTCGACACAACATTCCGCAATCACCTGGCAATCACCTTTTTTAAATCACAGTTCCGGTGGCACTAGTACCCCGTGTAATGTCTACTAAATCCCATGGAATTACACTACAATCCCCAACCGAGAGGGTTCGTTTTCACGCGATCGAACCTACAATGTCTAACCCGGAAGTAACCTATTTACACGGGTATGGGTCACCAAAGGTCATAGACGGGACTGAGAGAAACAGAGAAAGAAAGCGAAAAGGAGATCATATGAAGCATCCTCAGCCATTTTGCGTAACCTGACACGAACGATTCTAATCCATGAAACTATCTTCCACAAGGTGCACACTCAACCAGAGTAGCTGTAAAGCTCACACGACAAATCGATCGTTGTATTTCCGCTTTGTACTCACTGGTTGTTGGAAACTTTACTTTTTGAGAAGCTTAAAACGCGCAGCTAATCACATTACAGCTAGTGGGACAAACCGGCAAAGCACAGCAAGAGCGACGCTCAAGTACTTCCTTCCTGTCTTTGGGAGTCTTGTCGGACCAGTGCACACCCAGCCAAGCAAGTACGGCTCGCACCTAAACCACCAATCGGTGGCGGTGACAACCAAAACCAAGACCCGCTCCACCCCTTAATCACCCAGTGTCTCCCCACACCAACACTGTGCCAAGGGTCAGTGCTTCACGCCATGTGTACGCCCGCGGCTATTCGAATGCACATGCCACAGTCGACTGGGTGTCCCGTCGCCCTCTAACCTAACCTTAATCACCTTAAATATAATAAAATAGAATAATCCTCCGGTGCGCCGCCGCGGCACTAGCGTCGGCGGCTTCGACCGGTTCCGGATTTTCCGGATCGCGCTATCGGATGGACTGCGAAAAACCCCTCAGCTAAGCGCTTTAGCGCATCGGCGAACAACAACCGGCATAGTTGGCGCGATTTTTGGTCTGAGGGAGGAGTGGTTGGAAAAATCAACAAAATCTCATCCATCCCTCGCAAGAGGGGTGTTCCGCCTGCAAAAACGCGTTCGAATTTCGGTACTAAGTTCACTCGTTTATTTACCGGTCGCCGGTATCCGGTATCGGATGCGAAACCACTTTCAACTTTCCGGTCTGCCCAATATACAATAGTGTGTGTGTGTGTGTGTGTGCGTGTGTATCGATATCTCGATTGGTTGGACCAAAAAACTAACAATAAACAAAGCATTCGGGAGAAAAACGAAGCTCCAAAAGACCTGGTCACCAAAATCGCGCCCAGCCAAAGACTGACAAGCACACACAACCAGTGTTTTGTTTGCATTTGTGTGAGCCTACACTCCGTCGTACGGGCGACCTCAACACACAACCGAATTGTGAACTGTGGCACAAGCACACCTTTCGACAAACTCGCAAACTGACCGGTATCTGACGGCCAGGCCAGAACCAAAAAGTCAAGCATTGTGTATGTCGGCGGCACAACCACAAACACCGAAATGCCCGTGCGGGGAAAAATAATCCTTCGTAAGCCATATTATTAATTTTTCCTTGCGGTTTTCCATTACATCCAGTGGCGCTGATGATGTTGCCGAAGTTCAGTTCCGGTACTGACAAAACAATAGACCGGAGCACCGGGCTAGGTTATGGCAAGGGATTTTCCGTCCCCAAACCCATTCTTCGGCTCGGTTTTCCCATCCAGATACAATAACAAACACCGTCGAGCAAGAGAAAGATTGGAAAAGCGCATTTGGTGGTGCAGTAAGCGTTACGTTCCAGCCGATCAATGCTGGTCATTGGCCAGAAAACACATAGTGAAGGTCGGACGGTGTGCTGGAATGGGTTTTAAAAGTTCGGATATTGCTACGCGTTACTGCCACTTACTGGAATTATTTCTTTGTGTCGTTGAAATTAAAATTGTACAAACATTACACTTCTCCAACCGCTCTTGAAAATCGAGTGCCCTGTGTTTTCTGGAAAACCAAACCGACACCACACTAAAGCAAAATACAAAACGCAAATCAAATTAAGAAGATAAATAAACAACACAATATGCACACACACACACACACACACACACACACACACACA
>KB676713.1:0-19857 GCA_000349165.1 Anopheles christyi | reverse complement strand
AAAAAAAAACAAAAATCGTTGAAAAAGGTAAGCAGCAAAAGGCGAAACAAGAAGCAAAAGCATTGCGGATGCACCTTTCCGCGACGGTGCATTCGACGGTGCGCACTGGTTCAGTGGAAACTGGGACAGAGTTCGTAAAGCAGATGGCTCACCGTGTTCCGCCCTTCATCCACATTATCCAGCCCTTCATCCAGCTCATTCATTCGCTTCGGCGCCTTCCACAACCGGACGGAAAATGTTTCATTAAAATTAACGTTTTTCTATCTTCAAATGGTGCCACGAATGAGAACAGATGCAAGAAGAGATGGAAAAAAAGAAACAGAAGGGATATACTCCGTGAGCCCTCGTCGCTTTTATTTTTCTCACAATGTTTCTTGCCCAGATTTTGCCATCCTTTTCCATGCAAACGCGTGTACTTTTGCTACTGGGCTGGGCCGGGGGTGAATTTTAAAACCGTCAGAAGTACGTCGAACAAGAACGGATCCGTTGCACGGTGCACTGTGAGAAACGCGGCAGAGGGAAATAATTGTAGAAATGTCATAATTTTCAACGAGCATAAACGATTTGACCGTTTTTTGTTTGCCTGTGCCGGCAAGGTATGCTTTTATTTCTGCAATGATACGCCGCTGGACGAAAATCTAAAATCCGTGAAACTGGTGAGCTTGGTTTAACTTTTTCCGAAGCAAAAATTGGACGAAGGATTTGGAAATGGGCTTAAAATAGGATAAAGCGAATGCACAGAGGAGAAAAAAAACGCATAATGAAAAGAACATTATAAGGTTAAGAAAGGTTTGCAATGTGCTGGACAAGAAGAAGGGCGAAAAAACAACGCAGTGAAGCGTAGAGATTGAGCAACATTCTTCTTTCCACTATCGTGCGATCGAAGTGTGGCCAGAAAAGGGGACCGGGTTTGCGACAACGCGCACTTCGGGAAGGCAGGTGAACGCTACTTGTCCGCCGTGAAATGGATTGTAGGAGGTGGATAAGCGAATGAATAATTTTAATAGCCACGGTGTGCACGAGGCGCATTGAATCGTTTCGTTTTTTTTTTTGTTCTGCCGTCCTTTTTAATATCCTTTTTCGTTCGTAAGCTCTGAAAGATGAACGGGATATAAACCGGCAAAGACACGGTGCAATCGAGCCTTTTGATTTGGCTGTATATATGTGCATGTGTGTATTTGTTTGTGTGTAGTTTCAACAAGCTGTCCGTTAAATAAATGACCATCGGTTGGAAACTGTTGAAAGGGGTTTGCCACTGACAGTAAAAAAAAAAAAAAACATGTTAGAGCCGCTCTGGTGTCATTGAGTTTAAGTGCATCGAGTTCTAGATAGGTTTTTCTTTACGGCCAGGATTCAACCTGCCTGCAAATGTGCTGCTTAACGGGAAGCTTAACTCACTTTGCTCATGAAATAAGTAAATAGCATCCTGTATGTTAAGTACCAATTTGGTATAATGGCACAGATAAACGGTAGTTTTATCAGGAAGCAAGTGTAATTTAATACCAGCTAGGTGTTTTCAAAAAAATAATTTTACATTTTTATAACTTGGTTCAATCGCGATTTGAATACTCGACGGGCATGTTGTTAGGTCTTATGTCTTGACGACAGTACCATCGGACTATTCTTTAGTATTTTCGTTAGAAGTATAAATATGCAATTTACCAATATGGCCGTTCATTCTGAAATGAAAAACAAAAAATGCAATCATTGTAAAATATTCAAAGTGTGCTAAATGCCATGCTGTTTTGATAGCCATCACTTTCACAGAAAATGCAAAACGCTGTTTCAAGAAGCATCTAACACATTAAACAACTTTTAATCATTTCATTTAAAGATCTGAAACTCCTTGCGCTGTACAATTTACAAGAGGGAATCAAAAATCTATATAAAAACAAACCTTAAGCTCCATCAGCAAGTAAAATGAGAAAGATAAAGTAAAATGTAAACATAGAAAATTAAGAACATAGCGCCATCTCCCGGGAGCTAGCGATACTATACACGCTCAACACTATTTAAAATTTAAAATAATTCCAGAACGAACTGAAACCGAACCGCTCGACCATAATAGCCAAACGATGAATGAAATTGAATTGAAAAATGGTGGAAAAGCATGATTCAATGTAAATTTTATCTATTTTCTCTTCATTTTTGTCTCAATCTTTCTTCCTCTCTTTCACTCTCATTTATTGGAAAATTCAGATTAAAAGGTTTAGAAAGGATCAACGATTGTAGTGGTGATGGATCAGATTGAAAAAACAAAACGTTTTAATTCATTTTAAGTAAGAACACGATTGCGTGCTATGATACACATACACAATAATATTGTTAAAAGTATTCCTCTGCCATGCTTCATGCCTTGGGAGTGGAGTTTACCCATCAAAAACACAGGTTGACTGGAGTGTGGTTTTAATCTCACATCTCCCAAGTGCAACGCGTCTCATACAGTGGAGCGTCTCGTACGCCCATCGTATTGTAGCATCGGATATTCCACTCCGTTAACTACGAGAATTAATTAAACTATAAATTGGAAAATGGAATTATTTATAATGAACTAATGCTTGTTCCATTAGCCAATGCGTTCGCCTGTGTCTCGCCGTTGTGTTCCTCGCGCTCGCCAACGGTTCTGAACCGTTCCGACTACCGCATTATGGTGCGAGTACGCGTACAAGCCACTAATATCCCTGGTATGGATGGGCAAAAGTAGAACGCTTCCCGGAGTAAGCTGATATCGGGTCGCTCCCGTTGGGGGGATTATTGCGCTGAGCACAGGAGTACAATCGAAAGCATCGACCCACGCCACCAGCATCCAACAGACAGAGGCCAAACGCGAATACTGTCGATGGTATTGGTTTGTGAGTGGCCAAGTATGGCGTTGGCTCTTTGCAAGGGTGGGAGGATTTGGTTGGAAGTTTAAAGCTAACCTCGAAAGTCCTCCTGCTCGGTTGCTTGCAGGACAGATAACCGTGCGGTAAACAGTCGGGTTGGTTAGACAAACCTAACACACACAACAGCAAACCCTGGATACAAACCCTGTCCGTGTGGACAACGTGCTGGTGAGAGGGTGATTTACTCCTCCCTCGAAAGTGTACATTCAAAGAAGCGCAACCGAGAATAGTGGTCGTAAAGCAGTTCTCCGATCGTTTAATCGGAACCATCAGTTTGTTAACCATTGGAACAGGTTCGTTGGTCGTTTCGTGGGTCGTGATTCTAGCGCTAGATGTACACATTCGAATAGATGATCTCTGTATAGAGAGAATCCTACTTTTTACCCGTTTCTTCCTGTTGCGGATAGAAATAAACGGCATGATACATCCGACCACCCAATGAAATGTTGTGCCATTTTTTGTGGCTAACCCGATCAAACGGGGCCGCCCCCTGCCAGATAAAATTAACCACGAACGAGGGCATATTGAAAAGCGGATATTAGCTCAAATATGGCAGCAATTACATACGCCAACGTGCTGTTGCAGTGCTAAATCGAGTGGGCCGGGAACAGTTCCGCCCGGTCGCAATGTTTATCCCGTGTGTGGTACTTTGTGTTATTCAACCCGGCCCAGCCAAGCGAGCCTTCTCTCATCTCATCGATGGATTATTAGATTTGCCAAAACCGATTACGGGCGGGCAGCAATCGTCATCGGTGTGTGAAATGAGCCGCACGCACATGTACACCGGCCCACCGGGGGTGAATGTGTAAATTTCAATTCAATTACGGTCACCGATTAGATGCATGCAACATTGGTTTTTATGGATTGCTGCTTACATAGTATGTGTACGGTGTGCTGTTTTAAACATTACAAAGTATGTTCAGCCCAATCGGTGGGAAGTCACCGGAAGGGCACTGAGTTCGTTTGCCGACGCAGATGGGTTGTAGAAATATATTGACAACAGCATACGGTTTAGGTTGAGCTCAGAAATTACAACTGTATCGTGCTCTTGATTGTTTGCTGCCGCTAATCAATTGATTGTTTTTTTTAACATTGTTGTGTAATATAACATTGATCAAGGCAAAGGTTGGAGCAAAGTTTACAGAAGATGATAATATTTGATTGAACAAACTAATTATTCTTTTTATTATTAATCAAATTTAACAATGATATTCGTCGAAAGTTGTTTAACTTATATTAAGAGTTTTGCAGTTATTTTAGACACAATTTCATTTTTATTTGATTTTTTTTAATATGATAACTTTTTTTTAGTAATTTATGCAAACCAAATTCTACTTAGTTAATCTTAACATCACCAATTTCAATCGTGTTGCTGTATATTTGCCGTGTAAATTGCATAACTTTAGGCGTTTTTGTCGTACAGATCTCTTTTACAAATGATTTATTTTCGTCAATTTTTAATTTTGTCTATCATAATGATGAAACTTTCAAAGTAGCGATTCGCTGGATAACATCTTTTAGTCTTAGCAAAGTTGAGAGTTAATGAATGAATTGAATGCAGTCAGTTCAAAGATGTTAATTTATTTATCTGCAACTGTTTCAACATGCAACACTACAAAGTGAACTTCATCTTAACCTACTTAAGAGTTTGCAGCAACTAGGTTCAAAATGATTCAAATGCCACTGCACTTCTAACAAAAAAAAAAAAACTCCTGACCTACATGCAACCAAGTAACCGACAATGTGAAAACATCCTCGGCGTTGGCAGCTCGGCTACGATTTCTGTAACACAAAAGGACCCCTTGAAGCTCTTTACTGACGTTCTTTTTAATTGTTTCGCCACAAAACATCAACGCGTTACATCCGTGCACCCGTGGGTTTTGCTTCCCAAACATGCCAATGTGCCAGGGGACCGACGCCATCGTCTAACATCGTAAGTTCATAATCACTCCTGCTCGAAACGGCATCACTTGATGCAATCGCTCACCGGGCAGTAGTGGGTGAGTGAAAATTCTTAACAAATTTTCCACTTCGGTTGCGATTGCCACTGATACTGTCATTTATGCTGCGGGGTGCACACGAGCTAGAAAAGTTTTGCCAGGCATTACAAACAGTGGCCAAGGCAGACAAGGGTTGTTCGTCCCCAAAACCACTTCACTTGCTGTCATAGCTTACCAAACTTTTTCAGTTCACGCGGTTCCTTTTTCGGCTATCGTTCGACATTTAGCACGATCACATTGTGTGTGGGTATGTGTGCGTGTGTGTCTTGTACATTTACACACTTCATCCACCGTTCCGGCCGTCAGTTTCACAGAGGGAAGAGCCCCGGGAAGTGTACCGTCCGCAGCAAAATCGCGACCGCGAACAAAGTTAGCCGGGCGATAGTCGTTGTCGCGTACATTTGCATATCTTAATAGGCAACATAAATTCTGGCCCAAGTTCACAAGCCCCTCGCTGCTGGTGGCTAGTGGTGGAACTGGTCGCGATGAGTTGAAACAAGGGCAGCGAACAGAGTGCCTACCGTTCGCTTTCTGTAGAAGTTACAAAAGTTTGTTGGGAAATAATAGAAAATGCAATTAAGTGAAATGCTTTTCATCGCCACAGTGCGCCAAGTGCAAGGACCTTTCCCCTTTGGTGCGGGACGGTGCACTGGTTGCCTTGGGATAGGAAGTGTTTGTTCCCTTCGGTTCTTCACTGATTCGTATGTACATGGGCACTCGCCAGTACGTGTCGGGATGATTTCTCCCGGGAGCAATTGGTACAGCCGGATGTTTTCCCGCCGGCACATGTACCGAAGGGGTGTTGCAGAAAGTGATGTGCCTGTTTGAAGGGAAAACATGCTTTTTTTGGGTTTAATAGTTAAAATTCTAATGAACATTCTAAAACGAACTCATTTGAAGTTTTTTTTTTACACAAATAAGTATGTTCTGGTACACTCACATTACAGAATAAAGAGATGACAAGAGTCGTTTAAATTAGAGAAACCAGTCTTATTAATTTAACTCAGTAACCTACGACTTTGGATCTAGTTCAAACGATAACACATGCTTGTTTTACTACATGAACTCTACGAAATACCCAACTCGGAAAAGCATCCCGAACGGGACGAAGAATCGTTCAAACATTCCGCGAATTCCAACCAAACGGGCGTACCAACTGGTGCTTTCTCTAGTGCGTAAATCTAACAAGAGTGCCACTTTCCACGAAGGTCAAAATAGAAACCGGAAAGATAGGATAGAATCCTTCCGAAAGCGTTCGTTCCCCTAAAACCCACCTCTCCCGCAGCACCAAATGCAAACGCCTAGCATGGCAAGTGAAATATATGAATATTATTTAACTTTAATTATGATATTATTTCAACCCAAAAATGTGGTCATAAAATATTTCGTTAGCTCGTTTGAGCTGACCGAGCACCGTACCGTTCTGCGTACCAGTATCGAAAGCGGGCAGTGGGTGTTGGTGTAGCATAGTGAAAATAAAGCACTTCCAACACGGAGCAAGGCAGTAGACGCACCGTGCGGCAACTTATCCGAAACTAACTGTTCGTGGTGCTTATTTGCCCTTTCCGAAGTGTAAGTGTGTTATTTTGGGGGAGTTGTGAATGGTGGTTTGTTTCGGTTTGCGTCCCCCCTCCCCGCATGTCCAGGAAGGAGGCGATAATTAAGTTAACTTTTTTAATTCATTCTCTCGGAATAAATGAGCCATTCTTGTCAGGTGGTACGCAAACTCGTTCACTCGCATACCAGCGCCAGTTAACGCACGTTTCGTTGGACCATGGGGAGCAACGGAGTGTGCGCTTGCCGAGTTGCTTTGGACGGTGGGAAATTCCATAAAATAGTCACCCCTGTTTCTGCTACCCTCTATCAAACCGCTTAAACCCCTTTTTACTGGTGGTCTGATGATGTTATTAGGAAGAACAGTTCTTTGCATGCCGACCGAACCGATGCGTACACCGCGTGCTATGATTCCTCATTAATTTAATGGGGTCGTTCGGTGCGCTGCAAGTACAAAGCGTACGAGAGGAAATGCTCACGGTAGGGTAAATAGTGGTACAAAGACAGGAGCATTTGTTTTTGTTTCATGGGGTGTTTGGTAAATGAGTGTAGTTTTCTTGCACCTTAAGAAAATTGGTGTGTAAGTGAGTCAGTTAGAAGTTGTGTCTAGCTCTGGTGGTTGTATAAAATATTTATTTTAATTTAAGTTCGTTCAATGCTATGCATTATGAAACGTAGCTGCCTGGCAGTCTATGCAGGGTTTAGTTTAAGCCTTATATTGTAATGTTCTATAAGATTTTTATAAATTAAATTAATTTCTCCTTGTTCAGCTCTATACTGAATTGGTATGAATAACTGCTTTCAAATAAATCATTTTAGTATTGATGGCTCATGCTAACATCACTCTTGACATTTTTTTTTATAATAAACATTACCATTCGAATACATAGAGAAGCGTAACAACGCTGTTCGATTGAAAACCTGTTTTAGTTAAAAAAATACTCGTGTTAAACAGCGCCTAAAAGTATGCAAAAAAATAACTCAGACGTTTTTGGACTACAGGTTATTACACTTGTTGGATGGGTGAATTATGTTGGTTACGTACTCAATTCATTTCGTGTACTAGATGGGGTGTTAAATCATTTCTGAATAAGACTGTCTTTGTTACTTTGTAAAAATGAAAGAAAATTTATTTTAAAAAACCCTTCAAATTTGTACCTAACGCCACAAAACGCCTGAACTTATGTTAATTACATTACGTTCCTTTCCTGAAATGTAGTAACAGATAAACCATTGAGAAGATAGTGAATTTACAATGGGGCACATTATGTTCAATAGGTATAGTTAAACACCTGTGCATTACCAAATTGATAGGTAATCACAACAAACAAATCATCAAACGCCTATAGCCTTCATCTAAAGACCATTCATACCACCTTTAACACAGACATTGGATGGGTAGTTTACTGCCACAACCGTGAGCTATGCGCGATCGGTTGAATGCTTTACTTATTGCACCTAGGCACGCCATTATAAACTATTATACTATCAGATCAAATTCATGCTTGATGAACGCCGTCCACACAATTGACTGCCAAGTGGCTGCGCTTCTCTAAATCCGGGAGCGATAAATTTTCAACCAGCGCACTGATCCACTTCCACATCTTCAGGTATGCTCAAAAGGGTCTCCCACGACTTACCGGTGGGGGGAGGGGGGGGATGCTCACTGTTAATCAAATCAAAGCAATGACGCATTATCGTTCCCCATGCTCATGAACACAGACACACTCACTACGATGGCAGCAGCAGCATTGTGCTTGCGGTGATCACAACTGCTCGCTCCACTGCGTCCACTGGGGGTTGAAAGGGGTCCTGGGGCGTATCGAGTCCCTAATCATTGGTTCGGGAGCAATTAGAGTGTTTCGCTATCGTCGATCAAACGACAATTGATGGAAACAATGGGGATTCACATTCGTGTACGACCCATTGCGTTACGGCGGTACAAAAGCGAACGTATCGCAACACATCCCGAAACTGTGTCACGTATGTTAGAACATGTCACTGTGTGCCTTAGTGCGTGCGTGTGTGTGTGGCACAATTATTAGTGCTAATCTAATTTTCCATCGACAACTTCCGCGACGCAATGGTAACGAGCACGTGAGGTACATTATAATGGGAACCTGTTAACAAACGCAACGATAATGGGCGTGAGTTGTGAAGGTGAAATTAACTGGTTTCTTTCGCTTTTGTGCAGTCCTTGGCTCTGTTGTAGGTGGATACAACTTCCGGCTGACAGCTGGTGGTGAAGATTTGGTGTGGCATCGACGTCCAGTTTACCCTTGGTGGGAATACGTTAAATCAAAGTGTTTTCAAATGTGTTCTAATAGTTCTAGAATATGCAAAAGATGTGTTCAAGGGTTGCGCAACATAGAAAGCTTAATTTATATTTAAATTCATCATTCATCAATTCAACATATTTATGTAGTGCAAGCTTTTTATCACATTTCTTTCAAGTTAACCTTCATGTTGTTGAAATTTATTTGACGGTTTTTGAAATCCGTCTTGGCCTGGCTAATGTTCCATCCCAGCATGAAGACATTCCGGAAAAGTTTAGCTTAATACTACTGTTTGTATCAAAGTTCCCTGTCTCATATTATAACTTAATTTTACATTTTGTTTTGAAATGTCCAAATTAGCTAACAGATCCAACAAGCATTCCATTTTATATATCCTTTCGTATTTCAAAAACTGTACGTGTTTGCTTTTTGTCAACTACCCTTTCATTGTTTTAAATGCAAACAAACGATATGTTTCTTCCTTCAATCCGTAAACGACCTACGCAGTTATGCAGGGCTTGTACAGGCTTACGAGAGTTATTTTATTCCATGCAGCTGGATAGTTAGTCCTCGCTACAGGAGACAGTCCGGGTGAGAATAGAACTACGTCCGGCCTTTACAGGAGCCGGCGCGTCTATCCATTAGATCACCGGGCTGCCCCTTTAACAATATGAATAGCCCTCAAAACATCGTTTCGTGTGATAAGAACCCAGCCTTATCCTTTTTTCATTGTGTGACGCACAGTTACGACAACATTATCTACACATCCCAGCATAGCCGGAAATTGCAGTTTGCGTTAATTAAAATAGAGACATCGGAAGAGATTGCAATATATCTATTCATCTCCCGCTGTACAACAGTAAATCGGCAAACCTTTCCTTTTTTTTTTTGTTGTCGCAATTGGCAACAAACATTTCGCCAAACGCTTACTCTCGCGGAAAGTGGTTGAAAATTTCGCTGCCTGCCACCAAAAACAGGCACACTGATGTACACGCTCATCTCAGTGTCCTCATCGCGTTCAGTGCTGCGTAACCATTTCCTTTGAGTTTGCCCGGCCACCCCTCCCTCGGCTTCGATTTGGTGTAGAATTATTCCCCTCTCACTCCCGAGTCTAGTTGGGAAAATTATTTTCGCGTGGAAATCGCTGCTATTTGTATTGGTGTCCCGCTGAGTTACTATTTCAATTATTTGCACCACTATAATGGTTTCGAGTGCAATCCAACATTTTCCTGAAATTGGGGCTTAGGAAAGGGGAGTTGGACGCCACCCGTTCCATCCGGGTGTATTTGTGAGAATGTATCTTGTTTTACGAGTAATATGCACGGAAAAACGGTTGAGTGAACCGGGCAACCACGGTAGATTGGGCTCGTTGCAGGGTTTTTGCAAAAGAGCGTTCGCCACCAAACGGGAACGGTTTGAGCGAGAACACACCGTAAATCGGGCCCGTCAGTAAAAATCTCTTAAATCAGCCTGGTGTTACGGGTGAACCCGGTGTTCGGCATTGATTTGAATCTCGGGTAAAATTCCTCGCCTGTCAAGCGTGATTTTCAGTGTGTTGTATTTTAATAATTATGCTCCAAAATGAGACGCTGAATGAGATGCGCACCATGCCTGAGGCAAACGCAGGGCGAACAAATAATGGCGGACCTGAACATGACATTTATTGTGCGTTGTTTCACTTTGGTTTTTTAGTCTTTTAATTGTTTTTCCAGCAGGGGCTAGGGAAAATATGTCGTACAGTGGTAAATGAGACTATTAGTGTGCGACCGATCCGTTTGTCATGTTATCCTAAAGGTTGGCAAAGTTTCTTCAAACATCAGTACGGTAAGTAAAAATATGCCTTTTTATGTTTTAAACCAAAACACTCACAACGTGTAGTTACATTTTGAAGTTTAAACGTAAAGTTATTGTCATTGATGGGGTATTTCGTTTGTCGAGTACAGGCGTCGTTTGTAATTCCGAAATGTTGTCCCAACATAGAATCGTCCCTTCGAGAGTTCTTATCGTTCTATCGAATGATAGCAAAAGGGTCGGCTCATTGGAATCAATGCGACCATCTATGGTCCGTACCGTTTATCGTCCCAATATATCTTTAAAACATAGCCATACCAGGCCAAGCAATCAAACATGTGCAAACAACACTATGGTACTATGCAGGGCCAGAAGTGTTTCAGAGGGAAATGGAAGCGGGATGGAGCAGTTAAAGCTTTGCCCCCGTTTTCGCAATGAATCCAGCAGTGACCAGGTCAGGACATATCGCGAGGTTCCATGCTTAGAAACAACCTTCGCCCTGAAGAGTGTATCAATCGGGGGCGGAGTTTGGGCAGAAAATAATTAAGTAATGCATTATTTATTTTACCAATACGGCTCCCCGGTGTACACTTGCCATAAACTGGCCTGCAATCGATTTTCGACGAAAACGGTGATGGGGGCACTTTCGGGGCCCAAACTGATTCGGTCCGGTTGAACGGTTTGTTGGTTGTGTGCATGACCAGCGACGTTTGAACGAAGTTCTAGAGCGACTGTTGTTCTTGGGTAGTTATCGTTTTTCCGAGAAAAGGGAATCATCGTTTTATGACTGTAATGAGTTTTGGTTGGGTAGGAGGAAGTTTCAACAAGTTTGTTTTGTTTTGGTATTTGCGTGTGGCTCTATTAAAAAACAGTCTTTTTAGCTATGCAAGTCTATTGCCTTTTATGAATTGTACATAATTCAATGATTGCAATGCAGCAGCGCAATTGAATGCAATGTGTTGTATAAATATCAACATATCATCAGTGTTTTCTTAAACGTGTATATTTGTGCTTACCTTGCTTGTTTTTATTAAATTGCATATCTTTAGGCGCAGAGCAAAATCGGTCTAAAAAATGGTCTAAAAACGCTTAAAAAACATTCAACAAACTACTACACACATGTTGACAAATATCCTATTTTTTATACAAATTTAAGTAAACTTATAAAATCGACATGTTCATGTCAAATCTTTACTTTAAAGGCCGAGGTCACCACGCATTCAACCGTTGAATGAATAAGCGCTGCTCTTTTTCCGCATGCTAAGGCCACCAAAGCCAACGATTCAATGGTGCATCGGGCTAAAAAGGTTCGTACGATGACCGGTCGGGAAGCAACGCCAGCAAGAACTATGGTTTCGGTGTTTTTGAAAAACATAACTATTGAATTTGCCTTCAGGCTGACATGCTTTTGATTTTGAACGCTGAATAGAACGAAACTGAATGCAAAGCCAAAAAAGAAAAAAAATATTGTACCGAAAAGCGTCTGACATTTGATGTGTCACGTATTTGGATTTGAAAAAAATAAAGAGAAAAGAAAAAGCTCATTCTTCTCTCAAAGCATTTTTTCCCCATCGTGGTGGTGGCATATTCACCGTGAAAAGAAATAAGGCTACGGACGTGAAAGTTGCGAAACATTCTTGAACAACTCGCAGCACCCCTGCAACCGGCCGGACATGAATGATGACGAATGAATGCTATGATTTTCCGACTCGTTTGAAGATTTGCCCCGGCTTGTTTCCGGTGGTTAGCAGGGTTTAAAGTCAGGTTCGTTGTGTTTTTTTGTGTTTAATGTTTCGTCGAACGAGTTTGTGACGAGAAAAGTCGAGGCTAAGGTGACGATTTTCATCATCAGTTTCTCGAAAACAGCCGGACAGCCGGGAACAATGCGACTGATTTTTGGCAAACGTACGGCAAACGTACCCTGGGACAGTGGTTGTTATTCACACCGAGAGTAGCATGAATGTGACTACTGCTGATCTCAGATGGTAAGCTTTTTACTCCTGCTCCTGAAGCACAGAAAACGGTAGCCTGAAATTTAGCAGCATAGGGAATTTGTCTCACATGTTTGCCTGTGTATGTGTGTGTGTGTGTGTGTGTGTGTGTGTGTGTGTGTGTCTGAGTGCTTGTATACGTGTGTTCACTGAAGACGCAGACGTCATCTAAGCTGCACGGTGGGCATTCGTTTGCGTCTAGGTTCCGATAAGGATAATGGAGTTTATTGCCGGGAGCCAATGGCGAAATAGGGTCCGTCTGTCACCGTTCTTCGGTCGGTGTTTTGGGCAGAGAATGGTGTCATTTCGTATGCTATGTTATTTGGTAAGTTGGCTCCTTGTTTCAGAAGCAAAAAACGAGACGCTGTGCAAAAGGCATACTTCTCCAGAAAATAAAACCGAACTTCAGGAAGAGAACATCATAATGGAAGTTTTGGAATACAAATGATATTGGATTAGAACAACGTCAGCTATGATTTTAAGCATGAAATTTGCTGAAAGTGGCTTAAATTTGAGCAACAGTAGACTGAAAGGAAAGCAAATACATGAGGGGATTGATTGTGCAAGAAGGAAGAATATGTTAAAATTTAAAATTGCACATTTATACTAAGAATGTGTTTTATTTGTATCGAGGGGAAAAAAAAGATCACCAGTAAACATGACCGATGGATGATGGAGCCAGGCGCTTAAAGTTTCCTAATATGATAATTTATGTTTCGAATAATTCTACACTAAGCTAAATAATTGATAAAAAAAATATTAAAAGTATTCAACTATTTTGCGCCTAAATGTGTGCTAGTGCTACGATGTGAATTTTGATGGTTATAATGTAGTAAAACAAAATCTATATATTAAAAAAAAACTAACATCATCACGACTCGAAAATTTAATTGACGTAAATCAGTCGTGAATTAATTAATATTATTAATTAAAAACAATTTTATTCTTCTACGTTTACACCTTCCCAACCCATTGCTGTACGTGTACAGTATATAACCCTTCAAAACTTGTTATATGTTGCTTGTGTACACGTGCAGCATCATGCAGCCACAGGATCAACTATACAATATTGTGTATTAAAAGGGACTCATATGCTTCCGTGACCAAAAACCATCGAACCCTTCTGTCGCTTCGTCGTTCCCTAGAGACCAAAGTCAAACCAGTAATGCCGGTTGCCTAGACGGAAAGATAAAGTTTTCCACAGCGTCACTGCACAATGCGACACAATAAAGTACGTGAAACATGGAACACTCGTGGAAGTCGAGGAAGCCCATCGACACCATCGAATGGTTTTTGGGATGCCGTAGAAAAAAACAGTACCTTGGTCCATTACGGCCCATCTTGCAAGTCTGCACTAATCCTGCCCACGCTTGTTCCCTTCTTGCAAAGCTCTCCCACGTTGGCTTGTTTCAATTGGCGCAACGTGAAGAAGATCAACCGTAAGAGGCAGCAGATGTTCCGTAAAACGCAACACTAGCAGAGACAGACGCCACTCGATGGTCGGTTGCTGTATCAATTTTATTGACATTTATTGAGTATCTACATTTAGGCGTTTAAGGAAGTGTGTGCGAGTTTTCGCTACGAGGCGGAAGTTTGGAGGAGCTGCTAGAGCGTATGTTTCGGCTGTCCAAACCCGCGTATTCATACTCGACACTAAGGTGTTTACAAAAAAAAGCCCGTTTCCTTCCACCACTGACAATAATGTTTGTATGCTTGAAAGCGTTGGAAACGGATGTCATTTTCCAGTGCCACCCGGTAGTACCGGTTACAGGTCGTTACCAGCCATCGGTCAGCAGTGGAATGTGCTTGTTGTGGTGCTGGCTAAAGATTTCGACAACAAATGGTAGCGCCCGTAGTGTTACCGGGTTTTTACGACTGGTGCTAATAAATAACCATGTTAACAAGATTTTAATAGCTGATTCACCAGCTTTCATGACCATCGTGAGTGGTCCATGATTCGTGTTCTCTTATGGCGTGGCTGACAGTCTGTTCATGGTGCTGTATCCTTGTGTCCTGTTGCTTGCTAATGTCTGTTCGCTTTTTTTCTTCTCTTATTCTGCTGTGGCCGTTAGTCTCTCTCTCCCTCACACACGCAAACGAACTGTGGACGGTTATTAATGTTATCGTTTTGTTATCAATTTTATGCCTCCATTATCTCCATTGAAGCTGGTATAAAATACTGACGGCAATAAAAGTGACTCCCCAAAAAACCGTACAATACACGGGCGGTCAATGGCGGTGTCAAATAGTGACGGCTCGTTTACAGGCGGAGAAGGGTAATGGTTTCGCTTGTGTGTTGCGGTGGATTTACTGTAGGGATTATTGTTTCTCCAAAAATAGGATTTCCCCGCGTTGTCCTTGCTTTTCACCGTGCTTTTCACCATTCATCGCAAGTTTAAACACATTTTGGTTTTGATTGTGGACAGCGTGGAAGCGTATGTGGAGTATTAAACATTTACAATGTTTCCTGTCCTGTCCCCACGGTTATTATTTCATTCCGAAGACAGCTAACACTAGCTTGACAGGTGGGGTTGTTGTAAAATTGTTCATTGTTAAAAGCTATACGCTCGTCCAGCTGCTACCGTTACTGTGGAGTGTCTGTTGCTCTATCACAGTATGGGTGATTGTTCCAACGATGCAAACACCCAACACGAATGACTTTTTCCTCGACCGACAGCTATTGAACAAGGTCAAAGGAAGGTTTTCTTATCACCTACCGGTGACAAAGTTTTCAAAGTTTCAGGTGTACGATTGACAGTGACGAACATGCAACCATTACATCGAACAGAGCCAGTCAGTCAGAGTTGATGTCAAAGTAACCCGCACCTTCAGTTCCTGGCACCTCAGCCTATAATCCTCGTTTCGTTGCCTTTCTGTGTTTGGTTTCGTGAGCGTGAAGATGAAACGCTGCTCTAGCCAAAAAAAAAAAAAAACAGTCAATGACTTTGATTGTCTTTGTCGGTTGGTGGCTTGTTTGAAATTGAATGGTACTTTTTGATAGGATTATCTCTTAATATTTTCCAGTTCATATTACTGTGACCTGGCTAACAGCTTGACGGGGTGACTCTCGTTAACCTTTGACCAGCAGCAAGACGGTAAGTTTCTTATAATGGCTTTCGGACATTTTCTGAAACTTTCAACAGAATTTAAAAGCAGCAGTGTGACCAGCATGTCGTCTTTTGTTACCAACCACATGACTGGCTAGGGAGTGCACTTCCTACGTAAGTTTGCAAAATGTTGCTTCACACATATAGCTTCTGTTTCAATTTAACAAGAGAAGAGATGTAACATCATTCATAATGTGATACTAGTCGAGTGAGACAACCCACTCGAGAAAGAGAACGATAAGCAAATTTCCGAAAGCTTTTCCAGAAACTGGTTTATAGTACAGTGTTTACCGATTGCTTTGCCACGGCCACCCTATTTGCGTAGCTCGTGAGCAAAACGACGATAAAAGTATTGTTGCGTACTGCGTTCATGTTAACAATTATTTAGCTTACAAGCCGGAATATAATCATTTGTGCTCGTTTTCGGTACATTTCCTTGTAGGGAGGGAGTGAAGGTTTGTTCCAAGTGTAAGTGGGTTAGCAGGGCATAGTGCTCCGATTTCAAGATACTAAGAAACTTTAATTCTGCTTGTAATGGTGCGGGAGCACAGAAATCGATAAAAGTGCTTACTTTGATGACCTCTTGTTGCATCAGATGTACGAGGGACAGAATGGGATCTTTAAGGGGTTTGCAGTTTTGTGATAGTTGTCACGATGAGTCGAAATTGAGGGCATTGAAATGAAAAGGTTGATTAAAAGAAAATGTTTCATTGTGGGATAGAAATTGATTACCGTAGTTGATTAGGTCAAGTAGGAAGCATGTTATTGGAGATTGACATTAATTAATCAGTAAGGTTTGTCACGTCTCTTAGCACTGATTCATAACAGTTGTTGATCTCATAGTTGCCTGAAATAAGTGCATCGATCATTGAAATACACTGTTAAAAAAAACTTCAAGCAGAAAGGACACATAGATTTATTACATTTGCCTCAATTCAATTTCTTCCAACACTATCTTCCAACAACTATCTTCCAACATTATCGTTTATTGTGCTAAGAATCCATGTTCTATAACGTGGCACACGTGTAGCAACGCCCCCACTAGCCAGCAGCCCGTGCAGGAAGCTGGCAGACACGATTGGTGCACCGATATCACGCGCCTCATTTACATCCCCATTCACCGACACTACACAGTACGCTAGCCCATCCTTTACGATCTTCTTGTGCGCGTCATCCAGCTTGCCAACGCACCCATCGTCCGTGGTGAGTGTGATGAGCGATTCGCGCAACTCATCTCCCACCCCGAACGAGGCCATCGTTCCAGCTGCCGAATCTACGTCGTTGATTGCAAGATCGACACTAGCTGCGTTGACGGTCTCGAGCAAGATATGATCCATCTCAACCATTGCAATGTCATTGGCCAAACCGTCAAACTCGGGATGCTTGATGACACGCTTCACGTAGACTGTGGCACCTTCGAGGAATTTAGGCGAACCGATCAGTACCTGGTAATCTGTATCGGGACCGTTTGCAAACACACTCGCTAAAGATAGCACCCATTTTCCGTTGAGGATGACACCGTTGGCGGTATAATTGGCATTGTAAGCGATTGCAGCAGTGAATCGGTACTGATTTATTAAAGGGATCTTTTCAACGGCTGTGACGA
The DNA here is from genome assembly GCA_000349165.1 of Anopheles christyi. Lineage (NCBI taxonomy): Eukaryota > Metazoa > Arthropoda > Insecta > Diptera > Culicidae > Anopheles > Anopheles christyi. The sequence continues at coordinate 2,647 of KB676713.1, read as the reverse complement.
GTACCAAGGCACCAACGCCTATTATGGTTAACCAATGCACCAATTTCATGTTAGGCTGAAGTTTAGAGTATAACGGAAGGAGATTGAATTATATGTTTCCAGTTTTGATGCGATGCCTTTTATACCTTGTAGCAAAATGCACTACAAAAAGAGGCAAACTTAACGGTCTGTTACATGAAAAGGGGTGCTAGTTGGCTCTATGTACACATGAAAAATGTAATCAAGTTATAGGTTGCGAAATTATAAACATATTATTAACAGTTGCTTTCGTTCAGGTTCGCCTTGTTTGTTCAAACACACGTATTGCACTAAATATCTGATTAATATTTTGTTTGTTTACTACACAAGTAAATCGACATTAGTTTTACGACAATTCTGCTTGAAACTGCTCGAAAAACTACTCGATTTTCTCAAGTTATTGTTTGTGGAATGACAGCTGCAACGTTTTCCTGTCATTTTTGTCATTTTTTCTCACGATACAGTAAAAAAAAAACAACTACATTGGCATCACCCTTTAATCCCACTCAATCTCACTGATGGTCTTTATCTGATCCTTAAAGTGGTTCGTAGACACGTGTAGCAACTACTTGTTCATGGTTGGCTAAAACTGCATACAACAAACGAGCCATCTCACTACCTGAAAATGGGGCATTACACATACATTTGGCCGGATAATCGGCCTACAGATCGATACAACTTTGGTCAGGAAAATATCTGCCTCACGAAAGTTGGGCAGTGTTTTTTTTTGTATTGGGCAAACGATACCATTTTTGCTTCAACCTTGTTTGGGTGGGCAGATGTATGGGCTGCACCCGGGCAGTGTATTCGATACTGCCGCGAATTAACACCAGTGCAATATTATAATCCGTACCTATGTACTTGGGGTTTTTGTAACCATTTTCCACACCGTTCACAGGTGGCTTGACTAAAGTAATCTTCGGCACCGCCGGCTAGGTTGTTTGTCGATGAAGGAGTTCTGATAGAACGAGCTGGCTCATGATAGCATCCACTTTTTCGATAGAATCGCTTCATTACTGAATAATTGGAGTGCGTAGGTGATAGCTACAACATGCTGGTAATTGTAGATGCTTGCATCCATATGTTCTTTCCATAGCTGTCCGATTTTCAGCCTTCCCAAAACCAGAAGGTTGCTGAGGAAAAAAAAACTACGGGAAACAAATAAACTGAGCTCAAACACAAACAGCATGTTCTGTCCTTTTGAACAGGTTTTTAAATAAATACAGCGACAATACATCATCACACAGTAGTAAAATATATTTGCCTCTAAAGAGGTAACGTTGATTGTGAGGTATTTTATTTTTTAAAATGACTTTTACAGCACAGCCAAATTGGATTTCCGATAGCAAGCCGAACATGATCAAACGTGCCGCTGTTTTAATCACCATTTTCTAATAAATGGTCCTGTAAACAAAGAACTACTCATAAATCGTGAGCCAATAGTGTTTTGTTATTTAAAAAAAAATCTACACTCACACCCAACCGCCCAACCGACAACAAATGTAGCGCGGTAGCAAACTTACATCTCGCTCACAATTTGTCAAGCTTTATTAATAGACAGATGAACAATGAGCACGCTTGCTGCTGCTTTCGAGTACTATTTCGAGTACGTGCCTGCTGTTGCAGCGCTGGGGAATGCCAATACGGATTGCCAATACCGTGCTGCTGGGAGTTAGAAACGAATATGTCTCTATTCATCAATGGAATGGAAACGTGTGTATGGAGCAGTCCAATACAGTAGTCCAAGTAGTACCAGAGGAATGGGGCAAGCGGGAAAAAATGAAGGTAAAATACTATCACGATTCATATTCGTTTTTCCAGCATGTACAGTTGGTTCTGTTCAATCTGGGGAAAACAATTAAAATCCTGCAATCGATTGAAGGGAAGTGCTTTGTGACAGTCAACACATTCAATGTGACGTTTATTTATGCGCAATTTATGCGCTCATTGTGCCCATGGCTGTGCTGAATGGCTAGCCAGGCATACAATATGTTATTTGAAGCGTTTAGTAAACATCATAATTGCCACAATGCATCTATTTATAGTGAAAGAAAAAGCTGTTGTAAAATGTCTATCACACAGTCTAGCATTGATCCTTGATAGATGGTCATAAGTTTTTTTTTTTGTTTCCAAAAAATACAATGTCCGGTTTGGTGCCTTTGATTTCCCTTTATTTTATGATGTTTCCCTGTTATGTACTATCTTTTTTTTCCGATTTATTCTATTATTATTGTAGAAATGTTTCAGCAATGCGTTGCTGAACATGTTGCTCAAGAATATCCCTTTGGTGTTAATTGTCACAACTCGAATCCAGTATTCGTTTTAATTAATTTATTTGTACTCGATCTGTACGTGGAAATAGTATAGAATTACAATTAGAAATAGAGATTAAATACTCTGGATGCTTAGTAAAATATTTAGAAAAGGCCCAATACTATAGCATTAGCAGCAGATGTCAGAAAAATTCATGAATCGAATTCATGAATCTTTAAACCCGGAAAATAATTTCAGAAATATCATTGAATATTAACGTTTTCTAATCAATAAGATTTTTTTTATTTCAGTTCAATCCTGACGAGCACAAACTTAATTGGGGTACACAGTGGCATTACTTCCGCTAGGTAAACCC
>KB676702.1:0-20790 GCA_000349165.1 Anopheles christyi | reverse complement strand
AATGAATCGTGTCCAGTGTGTCGGCCTACGCGGAAAACAGTAACCACCATCAGTGTAAAGCGATTTGATACACTTACTTTTAAACCGTTCCGAATAATTTTTACTTTCGGAATCCAACACCAGAAACACCTGTTAAACATGCATTCGCTATGCCGCGTACATTAGTACATCCAATCAACCGATTGCTGATCATTTCCACCCACCTCCTTGGGTTCTATTGCCGCTAGCTATTTTTTACATACCTTTACTATCAGCCACAAACGCGCGATTAGTGTTGTTTTCGTTGGAACATACCCCTTTAGCAAATAACAAAACCAAAACGAACCATTCATCGGACACACCTTCCTCGTGTACTAGCAGTACATCCGTTGTTGTAGTCGCTAGAAACAACATTTTTAGGGTCTTTTTCCTTCCTCACCCCAGCTAGATACGGTGTGCTATAGTACTGCATTTGTGCATGCATTATTCGCAACACGCCCCCGAAACGCCTCCGAATCGGTGGTCAAAAATCGTGCCAAACGATTCCGACGACGTTTCGAGAGGAAACGCAGAAATTTTCCTTTCTTTCTTGCGACGCAAAATTACAACTTACAACTCTCGTTTTCTCCGCGAAACCGAAGGGGTTTTGGGGAACTGAACGTCCACTTAGGAAATATTATAGGCCCATCATCATTAACAACATGACGATCTGTAGCAACACAATTCCCCGGTTATGCTGCATGGTAATTTAATCATATAATTTGTATAAATCGTTCAACCACAGGAGCAACGTTAACTCCTTGCAACAAAGGAGGAGCAACACACAAACGCCAAAGTTAGTAAAACAACTCGCAATAAATCACGTGTGTTGGTGTTGTGTGCTAAAACAGACAACAAAGCTAGACGCAAAAGGGCACCCTCTCTCGCTGGCTCCCTAAATCGTGAGGCATTAGATTATTAAATTTAATGTGCCACTATTTCACCGGCACCGCTGCACCATGGTTGGTGAAACACCCTCGTTAGCGGGAAGAGTAAAGGGGAAGTTGTAAGGAAAGAGCTTCCACCAACGATGAAGACGTTGATTTCCTGCTCTAAAATCAAAACATAAGCGCACAAAAAACCATGTAATGAAAAAGAAAAGATACAACAACAACAAAGAAAAACAAAATTAAAGGCCAAGTTGTGGCGACGAGGAAAACCAGGATGCACCAAAGCATAACAACATAACGACGCACAACCCTCAAGTGAAATTGCTACCCTTTTTTTTTTGGTTTCGTATTTTTTTTGCAAACGAAAAACGGAAGCAACCAGTAAGTAAACGCGTGAAGCGTGCGGAAAATGTGGTGGAAAACTGACCGAAGAAAAGTGACTGCCGAAACCGGTGTCTGGCCGATCGATGGTTGGACATGGCTATAATGGTCACCATCAGCAGGGCAGCGGGAGGGGGGGTTGTCTGAGGAAGGAGTCTAAGTGAGATGTAATGCTTATAAACAAGACAGAGAGAAGAAGAAAGGCAATACCGTCGTTGCAATGACGGTACAGCAACGTAAACATAACTTGTAAAATTATGAGTTTCGATGTCGTACTCCGATACTGGGCGGGAGGGCATTTGTCGGTTCAGTGTGAAATGAAATGGAAAACAAACAAGAGGGTGGTAGTGAGGGGGGTGGGAGGCAATACGGGGAAATGAATTCGATGCGAAAAACGGCGAGGGATAGAATTATGTAAGATGGCCAGCTTGATTGCTCCAATTACTCGATCCTTACGTTGTTGACCGATGGTTGGTATTAGGAGAGGTTCGTTCTCTTGAAAGCTTTTCACTTCACCGGGTTGAAATGAGATGGAAGTAAAAAGTATGTTGAAGTCACACTCATTTTCAGTTTTGTTTGTGGATAGCTTTGAAGATTCATAATAACGCTGGTGAAAGTTACTCGATGCATAAAATAGAACACCGGTTATGCTATTAAATTTATGTAGACTTGGGATAGGTAGTAAAGCGAATGTGACAGTTGTTTTGTTTTTTCATTGTGGAAAGGTTTATCCAAGTGGCCTCTGCTCATCGTTTGATTCAGAATAAATGGTACAAAGAAAAAACATGTTCATACATATAACCATAAGCAATGAGCTTTATGAGTCCTTTGCCATTGATATTAGCTCAATTAAATGCCAATTGATTTTGTCTCAAAACTTACTTTTTACCAAGCATGCAGATTGCTTAATTAAATTTCATCGAAAAAACCGGATAAAATCATCTCCATTCAAACATCGTCATTTAGACATTTTAACTTGTTAGTTTTGAGACTTGAATCTTTTATCCTTTGCAAATTTTTGGATTTCGAAAACCAAATGTTGGAAAACGAATAACAACTATAATTTCGTTATTTTTGTTGTAGCTTAAATGTAACGTTACGTGAAAAGTAAAGTTAAACTGATTGCAAATAAACTGAAAGAATGCAAACAAGTGTATGTTTAGTTCCAGATACAGTTCTGTCAAGTTTAAGATTGTTCGTTAAACTGAAAATGTAAGGAAACTTAGATCCGCTCAGTTTGAAGCCACTCGAATCTATAATGCAGCAGATTGTAAACCGCATTCACCTAACTCACCCAGTCAGGGCCAAACGATGATAAATCTGCGGCAAACATCGATGCTTGTTCAAATGTTTTCGTATCGAAGTCGCACACTGCAGCAGCAGGCGTTATGATTCACTGTACATAGCCGACCATCGGAGATCGAAACAATCGAAGCACAATCTGTAGAGATCAAGTACAACCATCGGGTTTGTAACTAACAGCGGAGGAATCAGCTTGTGTGAATGCTTTTGATCAGCATCATCGGGAGGATTTAACTTTAGTTCCGCAATCAATAATAATCCGATGCCTCTCACCAGTGCACCGGGAGAGAGAAAGAGAGAGACAGACCCCAAATGATTGCAATAAATTTCCGTCCGTTGTAGTATCGCAAAGTCAATGTGAAGGTTCGATTTCGAAATGATAAAACGTACTGACCCTGCGCCTATTCCTTTCACATTTTATTTTCATTCGCTTTTCGTAACTCTGTGCACTCTCCTTCCCATGCAGCGGACATTCAAATCGATCGTTAAAATTTATTCGCCACGAGAAATGGATTAACCAAAACAAAAGCCCAAAAAAGTTACGATCAGCAAAACGCGGCCAATTAAGTGAGATTGAACCGCCAACGTGTAGATCGGATGTGGATGGTTGTTTCCTTCCAGTTCGGGGGGTGTTTTGCTGGGTGCTAAAAGGCAATTGCGGATTTGCCGCGGCACGCTTAAGATAGAATCGAGAAGGAATTAGGGTGTGATCGAGATAGACGGGCCAAGTAGAAATGCCAACCAACCAACCACTATGATCAACGAACCGAATCGAGATAATGTGTTGGAGCCAAAGTTAGTGTGAACGGGGGGCCGGATGAAAATATAAAGCTTGAGGTGATTTTTTGACACTCACCATCGCATGGCCACACGATCGGATCACATTTCAAACCCGTCAACACCACGTGCCATAGTTTATTTTTTTGTCATGAGTCAGTGTTGCTCTCCTTCTGACCACTAATAAGTGTTTTACCGTTCGTCGGCAACCTTCTACAGCTGGGATTTTGGTTAGTGTGTGAAAAGGAAAAACTTTCAATTTTGTTTAACTCCTGTTGCGATTTGTTGGTGATTAAACCTCGTTCGATCATTGAAAATGGAAAGCTGCCATTATCATGCTACAATCTATGGATATCGATTCCGATAGCTTCACGAAAGGGAAATGGCGCTACGTTCTAAAAACGGCCGGATAAACCTTATCTGATCGATAAACGATAAAATACACAGTTTGATACGGAAATTAGTAACCGATCGTGAAAGCCCACAACCGAGCGGAAAGATCTTTATCGACACACGTGTTTCAACCGTTGAGAAAATGGTCGTCGGATAGAACTAACCAATGGTTAATTAGCGCGCATTTTGATCGATGTCGTAACGTGCGGTATTCAAAATTAAGGTTATAAAATCACTTACTCCCTCCCTCCCTTTCGTCTGATAGAGATCTCAGTATTCTTGGTGAAACTTGGTGTTTTTTTTCGCCAACGAACATGAGTGTTACACAATATCGGTTTCAAACTAAATGAATAAAAACCTCAAAACAAAGGGTTGAGAAGATGAGAAAAAATGTGACCAATAGACACAGCAAAACACTCGTTTTGAGGTAGGAACTTCAAGAAAACTTGCCGAACAAAACCAACTCTTTGTTCGACGTGCTTTTCTAAGCGTGACACTTTAGCCCAAGCAACAATCAACCGGCGAAAGATGTCAATTAAAATTTCCCGTCTGTTAATTTGTCAAATTCCACAGCGGGTCAGTGGGTGTGTGTATGTGTGTTGTACTCGCGTTTTGCTCTGTAGGTGAGAATGAAATGTATGTCACATCATCGTTGCAAAATGGTTGTTTGTTGTCATTCGTATTTTTCTTATTACACACTCTGTGGCTTTTCCTGCACGTACGCACCGCAGGAGCTGCATTGACGGGGTTAGCGTTGCCATTGCCAGTGCAGGTGGCGAGTAGGAAACATGCGTCGAAGAAACTGAATTGCATCGCGATTACAATCTGCTATGTGCAAACTGCAAGGTTGCCCAGAATCGGGGATGGGAAATTGTTTATGTATGTGCTTTTTGTGTGCTCGTTAGTGGTTGGTTTGTAACTATCGCATATAGTGACGTGTTTCCCGTTCGTAAGCAACAACAACACATTGCTAAACTGTAAATTAGGTAAGAATTGGTGTATGACACCTCTCCTCCTTCCTCTATTTGGAATGACAATGAACAATTAACACGGAACAGGCCCATGCGGTAAATTATTTTTAAACATTCAAATATGTACCGAAGGGTGCAACCATTACCTTCTTGCCATATTAAATTTAAACCCATTTTCTATCGATGCATTTTTCAACCGGACACACACCGGACTTGATTGATCGCTTTCGGTTTTGTTAACCGTAAACTCAGCAATGCGAAAATTTCTTCACGCCATACCAACACGACAGCTCGCCGGAGTGCGGAAGCAGCTTGTTGGGTAGAGTGTGTTTGAGTATTCCGTTCAGGCAGGAGGGGGCGGCTGTAGGTGTGGGGGTGAGGAGCGTAGCGCCTGCAATAAATGGCACGCGGCCAGCGTCATTGCACGAACTCTGGACAGCTCTTAGCGGCAGTACTCTTAGCACCCTTGCGCACGGTTCAATCACAACTTTCAATTTCGTAATCACTTTCCATCCTATGTCGCCCATGTTATCACGTTTTTACTAAAGAGGGGAATCCACCGGACGTCACGTTTAGCTGACCATTACGGATCACCATTCATCGACCATCAAAATGACGAAAAAACTAAATCTAAATCTGTCATTTTATTGTAGGGTTCGTTGCTTGTTTCAAGTCTTTTGATTTGGAACAAAATAGTTTAACGTTTGACTCTCAGCCCCATAACATAGCAATTAAAAAGACATCTATGACCCTTACCTGTTACAAGCCCATTTGATTGGCAACGGTGATGATTTCGTGTTCACCCCCCAAGGGCTCATTTTGTATTGGTTTACTTGATGCTTCCTTCTTGTCTTGACGCTTACGTTCACCTGGGACTGGGGTACGCTACTATATCACCTTCCTGCTTTGTGTAAATCATGATAGATGCTGTTTTTCCCATTTGTCTACCTCCCTAGTTTATTTTCCTCCCCACCCACCCGGTCAACTAACACGAAGCCCTAGCGCCATTTTTCCCCTCAATTACGAGCGGAGCACGTCATCATCGGTGGTAACGCGCTATTGTTGTTTCTCGGTCTCGTCCATTTGACACATTGTCGTCTCATCGTCTACAAGGCATGGAGGTAGTTATAGAAAGGCAATAAAACCGTCGCAAAAACAAGAAGAAAATCAGACACACAAAACTGGTAGCACATTTGCCGGTGATGGTCACGACGGCAACGAAAACGACAACGGTGGCTAAGTAAGGGGCTATGTATAAATTATCATACTAATCGAAGCCTTACGGCGCGTAAGGAGTGAATGAACTGTCGATTTCAAGAGGCACACGTTGTTTTACTACAATGTGTGATCGATTTTTCGATTTTTCGATTTTCACTCAGCAGCACAGTTTTGTAATCCCAATAATCACGATCGTACACTTAGGCAGCGCCGAGAGAGCAGACGACCGACTCGATGAAAGTGACCACTTAATGATGCGTATAGATGTAAACGCCAAAATTATGAGACGCCAATACGTGAGGTGGGTGTGTAGCGTCTTTAAATTCGTGTACTTTTCTGTTAGGTCGCTGGGTTTTGAATGACCCCGTCCTCCGAATCCTCGGGTGGTCCATCAATCAAGCGGAAAATTTCGATGCAATGCTCCGATAGCACTATCGAGCAATCAATTCAACGCGTGCTGCCAAGCGTGTTAATTCGAAAATGGATGATAATGATAGCAACGATTTTACACCCGATGCTGCCGTACTCACTTACAGCATAATCGGGGATTAGATTTGAAGATTTGAGCATTTTCCATCTATGAATTTGTGATGTTTTTTTTCCCGAAATTTTTCCGTCACGCTTAAAGAGACGAGTTTTTTTGGGAGCGTATAGAAAAACATAAATACGTGACGATCGAACGACGTTATGCTGATGGTTATCAACCGTACTGATGGAATCGTAGGTGAGAGACATCATGATTAACAACCGATATTAAAATAGTATTGTTATAAAAGGGGAGATTAAATAACGAATAATCAATAATAAAAACAAAACTGTTGTACTTGTGCTATTTTAGCATGGTAGGATACTTTTCTGTAAAGAAACCCCAACAAGATGTGATGAGTTCTCACGCGAAACAACAAATGAGTCAAACTGTAGCACGTAGCATGCAAACAACCTTCAACAAGTAATGCATACCTGAATGTTGAATGTCGAACTCTTATATGTTCGACGATCATCTCCCCGAGCTTGACATTTAAACTTCGAGCGGTCTAATTAAATAAAGCAAACTCCAAGCACAAATGTAAACCGGCGCTTTAGTTTCATTCAATGTAGAAAAAAGGTCACTTCTTTTCCTCCTTGGACCGATGTTTTTGTTTGAGCTCGATTTATTCGGCCCCGGCACTGTGCAGTGATGTGATGTTCTCACAGAGCCTATACACTACCGTGTTGAATATGGACCACCACCGTCAGCATTCATCTTCAACATACAGGATCAGCTGCTACTGCTGCTGCCATTTGCCACTTTGAATGTCAACTCTTTTACCATACGAGCCATACGAGGCGGTTTAGAAAAAGGAAATAAAATAAGGCTCCCTTACGAGCGCTAACAAATCAATTTAAAAGATGGTCAAGAAATTGCTCAATGCTGTTTGCGCTTGTATAAACGAGACGCCGCTACACACATACACGATTGTAGTCTTGCTAACGATCGCAAACCACAACGCTCGAAGCGTTGACCTAAGTGTGTCAAAAGTGACGCCACGTTACGGTGCCCAGTGTCAACAAACAGAACACGCTGTGTCACACAGGAACAACTCCCAAACTGTGGGATGAACTTGATCTGAAATCGGATTAGTGTCGGTAAAAACAGACGCTATTCAAGCGAAAGCTTCCTCGACAGTACAGGCTCATTAAAGAGGCGTTGAGAGACGATTGCTCGAATGCGATTGCGCAACGTTTCGTGTGAACTGGAAGCGATATAAGGTGTAGCCCACTGGCGGTGTAGAGGAAAAACCTATGCATGTGAGTTTGGATCTAATTCAACGGAAAGTGTGCAAACACACACATTCTATTGTTAATCAATAATTTTGTTTGAGTACAGTTAAATGGTAAATGTTGTTGTTTCATGTTTCAAAATTTCATGTAAATGTCATTTTCGTGTGATAATTTATTGCCAAATGCATTACTGCATTGCACTTATACACCTCAACAACCAAACTAGCATACATTGCTCCAGTTTTGACTTTTCCTCCTGATGGCTGGTGGGGGGGATTTGTTAATGCTCGCTACTACTTCGAGTGGGAACAATACTAATTATATGTTTGTAATGCGCCAGACTCCAACCCACCCAGTCGGCTATTTATTAGGATAATTACTGTCAGCCATTACTGCTCGCTGGAGCCATTAGGTCGTGTGTGCGGTAATCGTGTTAAAATATTGCCCACATTTTGACCATTCGGGTGCTCCTCCACGTGCCTTCGCGACTATGATGACTGCAATTGGTGTTTGACTTGCAGTCAAATATAACATCGTTTGCTGCCGCTGTTTTCCACTTCCCTTTTGCAGCATGCAGAAAAACGTTATTCGTCCAAACATAACCGTTTACACCGACATTCCTGCCCTGTCATAAACATAACCCCCCCACGCCATCCATGGGCGGTACAATAATTCGAAATGATGATCGTCGTTCATCTTTGAAGAGTTTAAAAACGCCACAATTTCATTTTCGGGAGATCGCTCCACCCCTTTTCAGTTTTCCTTCCGCACCAAAAAACGGATGGAAATATTCGCAAATGGAGCAATATTCAAATGGGCCGGCGCACACACGACGACGCCTTATCCATCAACAACCATTTCGCTCGACAGTTTACATGACGATCGAGCAATGCGCAACTTCCTGTGCGCCCCTGCACGACGCTTTTCTGTTCCCCCGCCGATTGGGGAAATTGGTGTGCACTTTGCCTTGCTTACTCAACCGATTCTTTCACCACTCTCTCGGGGGCATGAGTTGGGTGCTAGCAGTGAGAAGGTGGTAGACAGTATGACGGTAACAATGGCTCTATTTTATGCCCTCGCACTCGCGGCGGGTGCCGAAGAACAAGAGAAAACATAACCGACCACCCGCCTTCAACGGAGCGCAATGTTAATGGGAAGGCAGGCACTCGGTTATGCCCAATGTCTACGGCGATAGCTTGTGGCGAAGGGAAGTTATGTGCACACATACTGTACTGCATGGTTTGGATGGTGTGTGTAGTTCCTTCCTGTAACACGTTGGAACGTAGCATATCGCAATCGTTTCGACTAGATATCAAATGATCTCACAGACCTTTACAGTGAGTCAAGCTCAAATCTGCTCTACTGGAGCTACTGCAATAAGACATCTGTCAATACTTTTGTACGCATTGCAGTGTGCGAACGATTGTTTGGAAGTCTTCTAGGCCTATTGAAACCAGATTGCGGAATTTGTAAAGCTTGAGAACTTTGCTGTTTCGTCTAGATAAAATCTGCAAGAATTTACTATGACAGATGGAAAATTCGCAGCGTCTACACCTTCTCCTTTATGTCGGCTTAATCCACTCCAATTGTGTTCTGATTGGCCGTATTGCCACATTCATCTTCACATGACGTCTCACTTTAGCTAAGGAAGCTGCGTCTTTGTCACATTGGCTTGAAACTTTGTGGCAGAATGTCTTAACAAAACCAAGGCATGAAGTATCTCACGAAAATTCAAATATGGAGCAACTAGAGCACATGGACTGGCTATGCGAACCAAATCTTAATGATCATTCCGATCGAACAAATCGTTCGTCACCTTTTACGGTTTTGCAACACACAGACACACTTTGTTGCTGCACTGCAGATTGTCGCAAACTCCCAAACTCCCCCTTAAATCCCTTCGCCAGCCCTTAACAAAACTCCGCTTAATCGACTTCAAGTGCAAAGATTTTACGCACTCTTCCACCGCATCGCATCTTAATTGCAGCGTCCGCCTATGAGAAGCCGAATGCGTACTTCCTTTTATGAGAAACACTCAGCCGATGATTTATGTGCGACTCTACGATCCCTTCCCTGACAGCCGGCTAAAATGTCAGTGCCCTTCGCATTGTGAGCCTCTCGGTGCAATAAACACATCCCAAAGGCACATCGCAGCGATCTAGCCTGCCTGACTTCTTGGCCGGACGATTGATCCAAATGTCACAACCAAAGGTATCTCAGTGATCTCGGTAGAGCGCCTCGATATTCCAACACCCTTCCTTTCTGTAGCCGATTGCGCATGTCCACGAAACGAGGCGTGCCAACGCGCCACAAGACATCACCCATAGAGATAATCAATGTAATGTTGGATGTACGGACAATTTACTGTTGCGTGGCGGTGCTGTCCCCTACGTTCATCCGTACGCGACCATGGGGTGTACGGCGTGTTGTTTTTTCAAGCAGGGGCGTGAGAGTGTTATAATTTCAGGCTATTAGAGGCACATAAAGTGAGCCACCCGAGTGCCGACCGCTCCACATCTAACTGTTTCACAATTTCCCACGACGAATGGGCGATGAGGTGGGACGATGTCCGAACCAGCGCCAACTGATGCTCACTGGATGGGCATTGAACGGACGGTCCTACACATAAACGAGGCTCATATGACTTTTTTTTTGTTGAAAAGTTCAAGGTTTATCGATATTCTGTATCGGTGACCATACAACACCTTGGCAGAGGGCCCCTCCTCGCACCGGGATGCTGACCTTCTTACCGAACGTAACTCGCACTACGCACGTTCTTGTCAGGCCTCTTGCTCCGATTTCGCTCAAATACCCCGATTGGAACGGTAATTTTGCTCGAGGGCATACGAAATTACCTCCCCAAAGTCGGCGGTGCGATCTCGAGATGATGCTCTTGAGCTGATGGGGGACCCCCACACCAGTACAAGCTTTTAAACTTTACAGAGGGTCACGAGAATTTTGCCCGACTTAGACTTTGGGCACGGGCTAGAACTGGGGCGTGTTTTGGAGATCGCCGGTGACTAATCCTAGTGGCGATTAGTGAGTCACTCACCTTCATTGATGCCATTTTTGCCTGTAACAAAAGAAGAAGCGAAAGAAGCGATCATTAGTGTTGGCGTTTGGTCAGAGAGTCTGGAGAGTGGATGGCGAACTATTGTGACGGTCAATGGTGATAAAGAACAAGGACAAGGGGGCACAAATGTAGTCTAACGAGCTGTTTGGTTTCAGGCCGTTTGATGGATGCCATTAACTGAAGGACACCGAAGTGTACGAAGTGCAAGGTCAAATAGCTCTAATGTTTGACTTTCATTTGATGCTGAAGATGTACGTAGTAGAATTGAAAGTGTTCAGATATTGATAATGTGAGGAGTATGAAAAACTTTTCACACGTCTTGAGATTGTTTAACTCTAGAAAGGCAAATGAAGGATTTCAAAGAATGGCAAATGCTATAAAAAGCCTACATTGGCCCAATTTCTTAGAAGTTTGAGTAAAATATATCGATGCCATCTAAAATTAATACCTACAAATAGCTCTCATTGTGTCCTAAACAGTACAGTAGTGTCACTTTTGCAATGATAGGACCATTCTTTGCCTGTCCCGGTGTTAAGTATCCATTTTCGGTTAATACAATTGGCCTCATAGATCAAATTACAAGCCGCTGTTCTGCGTACTTTCATGACAGCCAGCAGGCATTAATAAACAGCAAAAGAAAAAGACACCCAAAGCATGATCATCAAACCTTCCGTACAACGCGTTCGCTTTAGTTGATCAAGCAAAGAAATAAATCTTTCTGTGGGCGAGTAAGTGTTAGGCAAGTGATTGATGCTGATGATCACCGTTAGGGAACTACTTTATTTCTGCATTGTATTCAAATTATACCCCCATCGTGTGCAGATTGTAACCCGGGCAGAGTAAAGTTAATCAACGATCGATCGATCATAGAAGTATCGTGTGTTCAGCTGGAGACGATTTATGACAGAATGCTCTGGTCCACAAGGAATGTTTATTACACTGTTATTACTGGGGCGTGTGTGTGTGCGCATATGTGTGTGTTCGACGCTGAACGAGTAGTTGGTTTGGTCAAGCTGCACTTTGATGTATCCGGTATCTACCAGCAAGCTGACAGCAGCTTTGGTGATAGTTTTTGTTTCTTTGCAAAATTGCTCATAGAGGCAGACATTTTTGCACCGTCCTCGCGCCAAAGAAGTTTCACACAGTCAATCACATTATGGAGGGTGTGTATTATTGACAAGGTATCGATCTGTGGAGTGTTTGTGTCTGCTTGCTTCTACGAACACTCGCGGACGGTCACACACGGTGATGATTGCATAAGCGCTAATGAAGCATAATCAGCAAGCGTTAATATTCGACACCTACTACTTATAAGAGTTCCCTCCTCCTCCTCCTCACATCAAAGTTTCACATCAGTGAGACTGGAAAGGATTTCACCGCCCAGGCGGAGAGAGAGGATTTTATTGCACCACCTGCTTGAAATTTGCGGCAAATTGTTTATCATTTCACTCGACGTCTCATTACTGTTGGAGGCTTGTTCGGTCAGCTCGATTTTCCTGGTTTGTAAGTGGAACACAGGGCACCCGGGTGGGTGTGTAAAACATCGTGCCGCAGTTGTTTGATGAAATATGATTAACGCAAATTGAAATGAGTTTTGATTCAATCTTAATTTCTTAATTGGATTTATTTTACTGCACCCTGCGTACAAATGGCGTAAGGTCCATTATATATTATATATCCATGTAGAAACTATTTCAAGTTTGGAAGCCTCAATCAATCCAATTTATTTAATGTGATACGCCTGTGAAATTGAAATTTACTCCAAGAAGAATAAAAAAATAATTTGGATCTTGATCGCATATCGCACAGAGACGGAACTGATTATGCAAATCCCTGACCTCGAATCAACTGTTTTTGACATAAAGTTTTTTTTAAGTTATTTAAGTTATTTATTCCAAATACATTAGTTAAACTATCAATAGTAGATCGTGCATTACACTTCTGACTAATATTATTTTTGTATCCTTACTTCTATCATTTCAGATTAATTCCCATCCGCTCTCTAGCTGTGTCGTTGCCTTTATCATACACCCTTTCAACCACACAATGCAAATACAGCGCAAAAGTAAAGGAGGGACGACAGCTATGAAACGCGCCAAGATGCTGCTCGCGACAATTCTGTGCATTGCCCTGCTGCCAGTTTGCATTTACAGTCTCGAGAACGGTCTTGCCAGGACACCGCCAATGGGATGGCTTTCGTGGGAGCGTTTCCGCTGCAATACGGACTGCGAGGGAGATCCAGAAAATTGTATCAGGTATGTGTTTGTGGTATTTGAATCAGGAACTGAAACTCTCCCTTCTTTTAACTGTTCCCAACACAGCAATCATTTTTTTTTTTCGTAGTTTAGTGGCCTAGCTAATGTGTTATCGTGTTTTGAAAGGCTCTTTCCCAACGTGCACACTACTGAACCATTCGTTAACACGACCGGCACGCGAAGCCGTCGTCCTCCCCGCCCTAAAAGGAAGATTGTGCATTGAAAAATGTCCAAAAGCAGCAAACAAAAAGCATCAAGTCGGCACACCCTATTTCATGTTTTAAAAAATTAGCTCAACACCATCCAGTATTGGGGCAATGGATGATAAAGATAGGGCATAACTGTGCTTCGTGCACAGGTAAAAGTTGAACCGCTCTGCTGCAGGTTCGTTTTGTGTACCATCGTCGAGTGCTAATAACTACTTTACGGTCAGTAAACTCTCCGATGCACTCGCAAAAAGGATGGAGCGCTGCTTTATTTATTATTGTTCAAACAGTTTCAACAGTTTCGGCGTCCTCCAGCAAACACCGACTGTTGCGCAATTTTTGACATCCGTGGCCATGAATTTTGGATCAATCTAACACACATCGGTGGCTGTGGGTCAGTTACACCGTAGATTTATAGTACTCAAGTCTGTTTCATGGTCTTGCAAGTCGTTCAGTGTTTATGGATTTCGCTATTGGCCCACTGCTCCAATGGATTAAGGGGAGAAAGTGAAAGTACTTTTGCCAACCAATTGCCAATGCGTGTGTGTGCCAATTGTGGTGTTTTTCGTTACATTAAATTCAATTTTACCTTTTGCTGTTATTGAGCTGTAAAAAAAAATCCATAATAGGCTCTAATGTAATATATATGTATTTTTTTTTATATAATACCAACCAAACGATGTTTATCACAAATTAAAAAACAATATTTATTTAGTGTACATTCATCACAACTAAATGGCAATCAATCTTTTACCGACAAGATGATTAGTGTGCCTTACCGTTGCTTCAACAATAACAACAATCCGCCTCAATCTAGCAGCTGGGATGGATTATTTATGACAAAAATAGGCAACACATCATCCAGCTTTTGATCGTTATACCTAGCAAATATTCGAGACTAGCGAGTGGTCCATCATTTTCCACTCGATAAGTCTTCCCTTCGCTTGTCGTTAGTTATTAAGCAGCAAGCAACAGCGAAACAAGAAAGGTCAATTTTATTCCGGGTCGTAAGTGTGGGGCCTACCGGATTTAGCACTGGTCTGCCCCATACACTGGCACACTCGTCACGACAGTTGAGTGCTTCTCATATTTTGCGTTTCTTTATGAGCCTTTGCAACACTGTATCAGGCCCGTCTCCACAATTACCTCCGGGGGATGCAAACAATTTTGTTTTTGTTTTTGAAAAACTTCTAACACATTTCCTGCATGATGCATACGCGAGGATTTGGATTGGTCGTTGTGTCAATGCAGCCCAGCACACTAAGTGCTCCAGGCAAAAATGTGATTTATTTTATTTTTATTGATCGATTGTTGCATAAGCGTGTGGAGTGAAGGGATGAGAGTTCAAGCGATGTAATTGCGGGCACCTTAATATTCCGTGGCACGATTTGTACAGTTAAAAAGGGTAAATCCCGAAAAGAAATCCTATTTTTTTCTGTCCATTGTTGGGGGCAGCATCTTTCACTCGAGCTAGAAGGAATGGACTCCCCTTGTGCATTCCTAGAGCTTGACCTTTTCAACCTTCCCCATTTACGTAACAACTTCTTGCGCATACGTTCCGGTTGCGTTACAAAAACAACTAAAACCGGCACATGAGCACACCGTTCTTCCCGCGTTCACTAAGCTAAGGATGGCTGCGAGGGTTGAGAATCGTGCCAATCGTGTGCCCGCACTTCTCGCGTCCAGATCAATAAATCAGATCCACCAAACACCGAGGGCGCAAAACGAAATGATGCCTCCGTCACGTGTGTCGTAAGCCGGATTCGAGTGTCACAAAATTGCGAAAGCTACGGCCCCAATTATTCTGACCGACCGCGATCGTTAGCCAACAGCTTGCTTTCTGGTTTTGTTTTTGCATTACAAAACGACGCATCCGGGGATCGCACACAAACACTCTCACCAACATGGAGCATAGTTAGTGCTCTAGTTAGTGTGATTGCATTACATGCTCATGGGCCCCAAAAATAGCTTCATTTATAAAAATCACTCAACTGTCAAGCCAAAATATGCGATGGTGGTCATCATGAAACAAAAGCACCAGATCAGCTTGATCACAAATGGTGCCAATAGAAAAGAAAACAGCTTTTATAAGGCACAGCAAAGAGACAAGGTGAAGATTGTATACTTCTAATAAATGTGAAACATTTTTACGGTTTTATGGATACCATGTCCCGTCATGATATACAGTTCCATAAAGACAGCGCTTGCGACTACAATTAACTAATAACTGTGCTACTATCTAGTGGCTCCCTCTAGAGTAAAACTATTGTAACTAAATTGACATTTCGTAACAGGCAGCAATTACTACTTCCCTTCAATTTCATCTACTCTCTCTCCTTCTACTTCTTTGCATACACATGTTATGTAATAACTAATTATTATTATACTATTTGAAGCATTACCTTGTGCACTCTCACTGTTTTTCGTCCGATAATAACAAAAGTTTGATGCGAATTGCAAGCAGCCAAAAATTACATATACACTCAAACATACACACACAAAACAATGCTTCTTATGCAGCAATTTAGTTTCCAACGCGCATTCTGCTACCATCGATCAATCGTGAGAGGTAGCACCGGAACGCGAACCCCGCTATTGGTCACGTTTCCACCGGATTTTGTCTGTGAACATCCGCCAGCCATGGGAGCATGGGGGCACGAATTCTGGACGCAAATCCCTTCAAAATCCTCCTTTCCAATTTCTCAACCGCGGTGTGGATCAATGGAGAACGACATTTTGCAACAAACTGTTTGTAATTGAAGTCATCTAAATGGTACAACGCGTTCTTTGCTACGAGGGAGCCCTTCTGTGCATGCCAG
The DNA here is from genome assembly GCA_000349165.1 of Anopheles christyi. Lineage (NCBI taxonomy): Eukaryota > Metazoa > Arthropoda > Insecta > Diptera > Culicidae > Anopheles > Anopheles christyi. Next base: position 4,726 of record KB676702.1, on the reverse strand, counting down.
ATTGCGGCTCTCGTCTATTTCGGTGGTTCGTGTGCATGTCCGGCTCGCGATTGATTGACTGCGTGGGCTTCCGAGGAAGATAATTGCTTCCTTCGAACATTCACCGGTGGCCCTCACCAGGGATTCCCGCTGCCATGTTGTTCGTCGCCTGTAACTGTCGCGCAAAACCCTAGCCTCTTCGTGATGGAATTAAGCGACTAGCTTTGGGAATAGGTCGCTCATTTGCATAATGAGCATAATTAACCGAATACTCGTGCGGTCAGGGCACCGTGTTACGATCGATGTTTTCTTCCAACCATTTCTTGTGCTGCTCCTGCTCGTGTCAATTAAATCTAACAATTTTTGATCACCAAATGCGTGATCACCCGCTGACGCGCCTTTCCGTGCGCGCTAGGCAAGGGAATGCAATCTCATAGCGAGATCTGCTGAATATTACACGCAGCTGCTCTCCATCGTGTACCCCGTGTATGGTAAGGAAGGAAAGACCGAACCAACTTTCCTACTCGCCCAATGATGTGAAAAGAGCGTTGTGCAGAGGTGTTACAGGTTAACAAAACACTACACACACTTTCCAAGCACGCAGGAGGATCGTTGAAAAATGTACTCAACTCGAAGCTGAACAGGCTGTGTAAGTTCACTTCAGACAACATCATTTTAATTAGATCAAGATCGCAAGCTTGGAAAGTAAGGAAGTACTTAGCAGACAGAACATTGACAATTGGTGCTTGACCAACATTGAAAGCGTGGAGAACGTGAGTCGATCGACTGTATTATTTTATTGTCATCGATGTTTCAACTAGACAAACCTAAACCATGGTAAAATACAATTTAATATTATGCTTTTAAAAATTCAAATTTGTCTACAATGATAGCAATCCTAGTGTTGAGAACGGATCATAAAAATGTAAACCTTTGCCTTCAAGTGTCTAGCATAAATCAATTGCTGATCAATACGGCCCCGGCAAAAAAAACAAAACTGACCCACGAGAAACAACGCTTGGACTTTATTCAAACACTTGTTTTACTAATTTATGATCGTAAAGCTTTCATTTGTTTTTCGTGATACACATTCAAACAAAGCAAAAAACCTATCCAAAAGCTATGTTTATCGGCACTTAAAAGCCCCTAAATCACCCTCCATTTGCCGAAGGGTATTTTAAATGAGCTGGGAACAAGAAACCCTCGAAAAAATAATGCAAACCCCCATCTCAACTGTCCTCTTGTAAGCCTCAAAATATAATCCACCGTTAGTGGATTGGATGAGCTGATGAAAAAAAATTGTTAAATCTCCTTGAACAAGGTCAAACACACGGTGTACGTTTTTTTTTTTTTTTTTTCGCTCATCATTTCATCATAATCTCATCGATGGGGACATGTTTAAAAATTGACACGGCCCAATATAAGCTCCATAAATAGCGGGCACCCCCATCGTTTGAATTGATTGTTTTCGCCAGACCTGTTCGACCAATCCCTAAAGGCCATCCCGATAACGACCTACGGCGGAGTGGCGGAGGATAAATTGAATATCAATCCCTTTCCCGATAGAAAACCTTCCTCTCGGTGTCTGTTCGATCTTGCCGGAGATGGTTCAAGCATCTCAAAAGTGGGATGATGTACTTCTCGGTAAGATCATCGCCAATACATTAAGTGCTATCGTGGTGTCGATCGATCAAACGCTTCTTGTCGAGATACACTCTTTAACCACCATAGTGCTTCTGCTAATCCTTGCCCTCTTGGAAGATCGTGTCAGTTTTTTAGGGGGGGGGGGGGGGGGGGAAGGGATATCGATCGTATTGTGCACGTATTGTGGATACTAGCCATTTCAATTAAAACTGGGTCATCAATTCTTCGTCACCAACCGTCGTCGGACAACGGTATAGTGATCATACTGTCTCATTGTACCAGTTTTTTGCGTTAACCAGTACACAATACACGTTACACGGAGTCAGAACAGTGAGAGGTAAACCAATCGGTCACCTTTATAGCATTCAGCGAGAAAAGTTGACCTATAGCATTGCATAGCGTTTGCCCGAGGAGGAATTCGACTGACGTGAATCCAGGAAATCACGAACACTCGTTCTTGCTCAAGCGCACTAGCTTGCCGTGGGCGGGCTGGAAATCACAGACAGAAGATTCCTGCACACGCCGTTCGCGCCACACGAAACCTCATCATTGTACCACTAGAAGCTTTAACGCTAGGTCACATTTGCATGCGACTTGACTTTTGCGTGACTTAAAGGTACAGTTTTACAATGTCACATCTGAAAGGGGAACAAATCGTTCACATTAGCATGGAAAAAAACGACGGAAGCCAATGGCAAGCTGCACGCGAACATCGCATGATGCTATATATCTGTGGACACTAAAGGTTGAATAGCCTATTTCACACTTCAAAAATGCAGAGCGCTTCTCTAAAGCCATACGATGTTGGGTGGGTACAAAATGAATTAGGTTACAATATATCTGTATGATCTTTGCTGTAAAAATATATGTTTAAGAAGTAGTATAACTTTGTATACACTATTAGAACCCACTCAAGTTGGTAGCATAAGTAAAATGTTATGCTTAATGGTAAATTGCACTTTTCCTATTATTCCAGTGAACACCTTTTCCGTACGATGTCCGATCTGGTAGTGAGTGAAGGATACGCGGCCGTGGGCTACGAATACATCAACGTGGACGACTGCTGGCTGGAGAAGTCGCGTGGTCCGCGCGGTGAATTAGTCGCCGACCGGCGTCGCTTCCCGAGTGGCATGAAGGCACTGGCAAATTACGTGCACGCCAAGGGCCTCAAGTTCGGTATCTACGAAGACTACGGAAACTATACGTGTGCCGGATATCCGGGTATTCTTGGTTTCTCGGCCAACGATGCCGCCCAGTTCGCTTCCTGGGATGTGGACTATGTTAAGCTGGACGGTTGCTATTCTCTACCGATCGACATGGATCATGGCTATCCGGAGTTTGGCCGCAATCTGAATGCTACCGGACGTCCAATGATCTACTCCTGCAGCTGGCCGGTTTATCAGATCTATGCAGGCATGAATGTGGGTTAACGATAAAGGAATTGCGGAAATTAGCTTAAATTGAACATAGTTTCTAATGGTTTATTTATGTATCTCCACTCGTCGTAGCCCAACTACTCGTCAATCATTCAGCACTGCAATCTGTGGCGTAACTACGACGACATCCAGGACTCTTGGGCATCATTGGAGAGCATCATCGATTACTACGGTAACAATCAGGATGCGATTATACCTAACGCTGGCCCAGGCCATTGGAATGATCCGGACATGGTAACGATAGTGACTCACTGTGCGCTAATGTAAAAGATTCTACTAATCGTTTTCTTTCGCTGCAGTTGATCATCGGTAACTTCGGACTCAGCTACGAACAATCTAAGACACAGATGGCGCTTTGGGCTATAATGGCCGCACCGCTAATGATGTCCGTCGATCTGCGTACAATTCGACCAGAGTTTAAGGCAATCCTGCAGAACCGCAAAATTATTGCGGTCGATCAAGATCCACTGGGCATTCAGGGGCGAAGAATTTATAAGGTAAGCAAATGTTGGTACAACTAGAAAAAAGGAATTATAAATTTATATTTGCATCTCCTTTGCTGCCACACTAGCACAAGGGCATCGAGATCTGGTCCCGTCCGATCACCCCAATCTACCAGACGTACTACTCGTACGCGATTGCCTTCGTCAACCGGCGAACGGACGGCACACCGTCGGATGTGGCCGTGACCCTGCGCGAGCTGGGCCTCATTTCGCCCACGGGCTACAGGGTTGAGGTAAGACAAAACGCCTAGTGTCTATCAACGCAACGCCTTAACACATTCTCTAATGGACGATCTATGCCTCATTTTAGGACCTGTACGAGGAAGTCGACTACGGAGTACTGAGCCCTCAGACCAAGATTAAGGTGAAGGTGAACCCATCGGGTGTGGTGATACTGCGAGCCGATGTTCAGCCGGAGCGTTTCTCAAAGAGACCGTACAATCCAATCTTTTATCGCTATCCTAACTAAAGCATATTAAGGATGGTAAATCAACTGTCAGCATAAGCCCCAGTGTATGCTGCAAGGCAGCGCTGACAGCATAAATGTCGAAATTCGAAACCTCTAGCTAGACCGATGCGCACGCGTTAGCATAATACAAATACACAAATCCATCAGGCGATATTTCAACAAGTTGCAGCATTCAAAATAAAACTATTCGATAGTGATGTAAGCAAAATCGGAACAACTTTTTTAAGGATAGTTTAACGGAAGAAGCAGAACGATAACAATCATGTGCCAGTTTTGATGGAAAAAAAATATATAAAACATAGAAACACAAACACTCATTTCCGTTACATTCACAAAATAAGGATAAAAAACAAGAAGCAATAGACCCTATACACATCGGAGTAGGTTTCCAATTTCTCCTATCATGGTGTGAAAAAAAAAACAGTCACGGTGTTTATTAGCATAGGATCCAACAGAGAACTAGCTAGAAGACATGCATTGCATACAACTGCACACAAAAAAAAACAATCAACACGAGAAACCACAAGCAGCCAAAAAACCAAAATGGTGCTCTCATACAAACGTGTGCTTCCGGTGTGCTAGACGAGCATACTGCTCTCCTGGGTGCTCTTTGGGTGCAAGATGGAAGCGCCACAGTGATATGATAACGTTACGTTATGGGTTTTTTTCTTTTACTATATAAAACAAGAGTTTTT
>KB676691.1:0-19121 GCA_000349165.1 Anopheles christyi | reverse complement strand
AACGACCCATCCACGGGACCACCCTGGTACAGGGGTGCGCGTGAGACCGAAGTGCAGCAATGCGAATCACGAGGCGCCCAGCAGGTAAAACACAATAAGCAATGGGTACGCACTCCGTCTTCGTAGACACCTCGCACCGCTGTGATGTGTCCAGCGGTTCTTTGTTTGTTCTTTGTTACAAACACACACACACACACACACACACACACACAAAGAGCACCGGAAATAGCTGCCCATGCTGAGGTGCTGCTTGCGGTGGTTCTTGGTTTTGTGTTCCGGTTTCGGTTCGATGCGTAAGCGTAGGGAGGAAAAAAATAACCAACGGACAATGGCTATAGGAAAAGTGTGCCTCATAATTACTTACTTATCTGTCAAAGATATGATACTGTCCCGACCGGCAGCCTGTGGTGGTTAATTTTCTACTTCTGTTGTTTGTGTTTATTGTTTTTTCATAGTAGCTGGCACATCTTTTTTGGACCCCAAAAATGTTGCTCCCACTCCTCACCTAACCTGGGCGTGATGAATGTGGTTCGCTTTAGTACGGTTAACGCTGCGCTAATTTCGAAACGAGATGAAAGCGTGGAAATAAATGAGAGGTCCATTTGTTTATTTGCGCACAGGTTCCGATAGTGATAGGAGGAGAGCGCACAAAGAAGTAAATCGTTTGCGCGGGTGCACCGGCGTCCACAGCTATCTCTTGTGCTTGCCATAAGTATGGCATCGTTCTCGACACGGATCCAAGTTGCTGATAGGCTGCAGGAAGTAGCAGCGTGGAGGCGTTGGGTTCGAGCGCAAGCGTGAGTTAGTTGTTGGGTGCGCACGTAAAAGCATTTGTTGAGATAGTGGCCGTTTTATTTGGTGTATTGTTTCCCGTTTTTGAACAAAAATCAGCTACACTATCATGTTGAGTAATAAATTTGATAACACACAGTCCACCTGTAGCAAGAAAACAAAAAAACAGAGACGAATTAATCAGTTGTTTTATAGTGTTGGAAGAGGAAATAGATGGTTTATGGACCAAGTCATTCACTATGAATAAATCAAGATGACTGATTTGCTGACCAAATTTCGTAAGTAATTTATTTTTTTTGCGTCTTAAGAATTTCATTGTACACAAAAATTACCTGTGCATTTTTAATCAGATGATATAAATATGTTTTCCATTGTTTTTAGAGGACCTGTAAGAAATCTGACATTTATAGAAGAGAGAGATCTAAACTAAAAAAATTGCTTTACATTTATAAACTGAAATCTGTCTAAAATCGTGAGTGTGGCATTTTTGGCATAATTTTTGCTATAACGAACATAATTTTCCCTACAAAACAGTTATTTTACGTTATTCAGTTGCAGATATATTATTAAAATCATGTTGATGAAAATTGCAAATAACTAAATTTTTGTTGAAGCACAATGCGAGTTTCGCCGTATTAGAAACAAAATCAGGAATCTCAAAATTAGTATAAACAGCTTGGAAATCTGCATATCGATGACATATTATTGCCATAATTGGTACACTTCAATACTTCATTAAAAAGAAATTAAACGAGTTATGTACTATGAAAAGTCTAGAACCAACAACTGTAGACACGCTGGCTCTGTCAAACACATTAGAAATCTCTTAGCTCTTAAATTCTGCAAGAAACATCAATACGGATATCGTGACAGTCAACACATAGAAATGTCACAAACAGTAATCAAAACAAATCTAGTCAACCTACTTCAAAATACAATATGCTCAATTCAGTGTGATTTGAGAACAATTTCTCCGAAGTTGGTGCGTAGTTCATCCCTTCGAACGGACAGTACTGCTGTCCCTGGATCAATATCATCATCACCACACCACTATGCCTGTGGCATGAGTGAATTAATCTCCACCCCTTCCAAACCCCTCAAATGTCTCCCGATTGAGAATGCTGCATTCTTGTGCATACTTCGATGTTTGATGGCAGGCCTTTAGGCCGAATTTGCCTACGCACCCGGACAATCGTTTTCGCCTCAAACAAATCACTCCGGATGTGAACATGAACGACAGGCTACACTGGATGGTATCGATATCCTTCTACACTCGCAGCACTGTGGACTTGGTTCCCAGTCCCGTCTCGTACCCCTCTCCACCATAAAAAATCCACCACTTTTCATTGAGCACTGGGTGTCGTTTGTTCGATTTGGCAATGTTTTCATTTAATTTGCAGCTCTTTACTACGGTTTTTTGAGGATGGTAGCGGTACAGAGGTTTACCAAGAGGAGACGAACGCACACAAAAAATTGGAAAAATAGTTGAAATGAGAAGAAGGATGAAATTTGCGACTTTAGCCCAAAGGGGTGTATTGCACCGAAATGGAATGCTATTTCATACTCTCTTTGTCTATTTCCCCTGTTTCTCCTCGGGCCAGAAACAATCATGCGAACGCAAACGCAACGCAACTCGTCCAGTTGAGAAAGGAGTCTCTCCAGTTCAGTGATTGCTTCATTGACTGACGAGTTTTTAGGGCGAGATCTAGACTGTTCGTTGATTTTGGTGTCCATTCCAGGAGCCATGCAGCGCTAGTGCTAGAAACAATGGAAAATGCAATGCTTCTATGCAGGATCGTCAGTGGAGCTTTTCACTCTATGCTGCTCAGCTTGCACTGTTGTTGTTCTGTACTGTATTGGTGCATTAGAGAGCGGTGGGATGGCTATATGTGTGTGTGTGAGTAGAGTATGGAACATTCATTCGTTATTGAGACGCACATTCCGTGCATCTGTGCGTTCCGTGGTGAAGGTTTTGCGGTAATCGAGAATATCCTTGCGCTCGGCGCTTTTGATGTTGAAAACGCACACTGGCAGCGTTGCCGTTGACACAATGTGAACGTCACAACACAAAAACCACAAAAGGTACGGTTGAGTGCATGTGTGTGGCGTTCCGCGCGTACCATGTGATCGGCTGATTGACGAAATTAATTACCGTGCGTGTTGGAAATAATTAAAACGAGTGTTATAATGCTAGTTGAACAAATTGATCGTAATTTACTGGAAGAACAAAGACAAACAAACGATATTTTATCTTTGCAAATCAAATGTGTTGTAGGAAGTTTGCAAAACGGTCTAAAAATGGGTCCGTTTGTGTGTGCTTATAATTGCTCTTTTGCACACGTATTTGTTTTATCCCTCATAACGATTAAAGAGTTAATTTTTGCAACTTTTTCCTTTTTCCAACACGTGTGCCGGTGCGCCTCTTCAAACAACACGATGCAGTACAATGTCCCTGCCGGCATCGGGTATTTTCCGGTGAATTTCTCGAAAATAATGCGTACTTTACTGACCATGATCGATTCCACGGGGAACGCATTTGAAATTGTTGGTTTCCGTTTGTGTGTATTTTTTGTTTCTTTCCAATGGGGATTCTGTATATACCCCAAAGCTATATTTGGTTGTAGACAAAAAGAGTTGGTGAGGAGCGAATTGTTTACCATTGGTGGTGGGAGGGATGTTGGGTGATGGGATGGCAGCTGTCTGGAAGTTTGTCTGCACTGGACGGCGTCGATTGTGGGACACGATTCTGGAGCTGAAAGCGGAAGTAGTGAAAAGGTTTCCCCGAGCCCGTTGAATGGCGGCACGTCGCGCTACCCGGGCGAACGGTCACGCCAAAAGCAGAACCGAATGCAACTGCCAGCGATTGCAGCGGAAACAGCAGCAGCAACTCGGAAGCAAATCCTTTGATGTGGTTTTACAGATGGGTGCATCTTTTTAATTGTATGGAAAATTGTATCGCACGGACGGTAGGGACGACACCGAAAACATGAGGTGGAAGAGAGGGCAAGAGGGTGTTGGTGGGATGGGAATGGATCCAATCCGCGTATTCGCTCGTAAAGGACGTGCGTGTTTTTAGGGAGCAGTTGGCTATAAATGTATTCTGATGGTTTTGAAGCAAGCGCTTTGCCTGTGCGCTGTTTGTACTTGGCTTTGTTGCCAAATGGATTACGTTTAAAAGTTGTCCCTGGAAGGTTTATAAGTGCCAAAAATTTATAACATACTGCACGCAGGCTTTAAACGGCTCGCATGATAATGGTTTATCCAAATTCTACAAAAAAGAAACAAAACATTTCTTCAGTTTATTAGTTTTGTCGAGACTATCACAGTTGATCATTTTTACTTGATTATTGGGAATTTCACTTACTTTCTCAAGTTTGTATGTCTGTTATGGGATGTTCACAGTCTCGAGGTAATTTTAAATGCTCTGTAAATTGGTATAAGTTAGCATCATGATTACTCTTTGCTTATTGATGATAACATAGATCTTTATGAAAATCGATTGAAATGAAGATTTTTTAAGCTGTTCAATATAGTTAGAAAAAAGATATCTTAGTGGAGATGCCGGGTATCGATCCCGGTACCTCTCACATGCTAAGCGAGCGCTCTACCATCTGAGCTACACCCCCTGGTGATATACGTGCAACAATCAGCGCTTTAAAAGCCGCTCAACTGACCTACATCTAAAAAAGGCGATCGATACACTTTCAAACCCCACCGTAACCACACCACTAAAGCCTGCAGCGTAACGGTGCAACAACGTCCCACTATACCAGACGCAAAGGAATCAAGGGTGGGAGGCCTAAATGCTGCACCAGAGACAGCATGATTGGAAAGGTGAACGATCGCTGCTCAACTTATGGACCATGAAATGCGCGTCATCATGATCGATCGCTATGCGGTAACCACAAGAATGTACCCACAAACATACATATCCTTGACACGGTGCGAATCATTGAGCTTGCAGCAGTCATCATCATTCCCCTGCCATGCCATTCACAATCGATCAGTGTGTGTTTCTACCTCGCTAGATAAATCAACTCGGTAAGAAAATATCTGATTTGTGGGAGCTTTCAACCTAAGAAAACCCACCGCCGCCCCCTTGCATGCCTGGAGGTAGAAGTCAATTCCGATAAATCCCTCTCATCCGCATTGGCCCCGGAGTTTTGTCGCACCGGAATCCGATATCCTTCCGAATCATTTATCAAGCCTAAAATATTCCTAGCCTTACACTCGCACCCAGCACACGTACGTGAAAGCTTTGACTGCGTTTCCGAAGCGACTTGAAGGGATCTACTGGATCTTCCAGCACCACGGTAAACCCGGGGACAGTGTGTTCTCCATTATTTATCTACCATCATGGGGGACACACCAATGGCGGTTAGGATAAGGGGACCACGTTCGTTCCGGTGGCCGAACCGGCTCAACTCCATAAATAATCGTTAGTAGATTTTGGTGACAACTTCGAGGTTTTGATTGATAGGTGGGGCGGCTGCTGTTAGAGCGGGACAGGAACGATTTTTCGCTCACTGCTTCAGTTCCGGCTAGGGGAGCATTTCGCTTTATTCTCGATGGTTTATCTGTCTTTTCGAAACTGTAACTTATCCAGCAGCACCAATCACAAGAAGAAGAAATATTTTCAAACCTCGGGCTCTGAGCAGTCAGGCAGGAGTGAAAAAGTGCCGATACAATAAAAATGTTATTACTTTGTCATAATTTATCGCTTTTCTTGACGGTTACGGATGGTTATCGTAGGAAGGGTAGAAGGCGAGGTGAGTTCTGTTTGTGAGTGAGTCAATGAGTTGCTTTCGACGGGATTATGAATTATGAAGCGATTGTTTCTGAAGCCAACAGCAAAAAGAAAACAAAACAGGACCAGTGGACCATCTAGTGCGATTTCTTCCTCCAGAACTCAACACAAAAAACAAAAACGACTCAAATATCAGAAACGATGAGGCTCTTCAGTGCCGGAGTGGGTTTGTGTCAGGTTTAGTCTTACTTTATCAGTCATCATTAAATGGGTTCAAGGTAGCAGCAGCTACATCAGGCACGTCTAGCGTGGAAACATAAAATCCACACAACATTAAACAAAAGCCTTTGCTAAGGGTGTTTTTTTTCTCTTGTCCCTTCTTTTCCACCCGCACACAGTTTAGTATCTCTTGTCGTCACACAGAGGGCCCAAATGCATTTACCTGCACCACCGCTGGGTACACACCGCAGCGCACATTTAAAACGTGCTTATTATTGCACGTGTAATTTATGGCTATTTATTTCAACTAATGACATAATATACGGAATGAGTTATGACGCATGTCTGGTGTGTAACGAAGCTTCCCCGGCCCAGCTACTCGAGTAGTTGCAACCGAAAGAAAAACACGTCTCGGTACACATCGTTTTGTTGCCGTTTGCACCATTGGCTCTTGGCACCAATGAAACAAACTTCAAAAGTGCGAAATAGTAACCCCTGCTGCTGGGGGATGGAAGGCCACCATTATGAGGTGTTCCCTGCAAGCAACGGGGGTCTCAGGTAAGGCCGGCTGCGCTTAATGGCCACCAGCAGGCTCCAGGGATATCGGGCAGGATGGGGGCACCACTGTCAACGGGAAATGATTGCATGCTTCCTTCTAAGCTCCCCAGCCCGTGTACGGCAAGCAACAGGGATAGAAGTGATGTATTCCGTAGCCATTTAATAGCTAACAATGTTCTATTACTTTTCTACGGCCAAAAATGGCACAATGTGTGTGTGAGCGTGCCGGTGGAAAGAGGTTTTGTTTGCATTAGAGCAAACCCAAAACTGTACCATATCGGGTTCTAATATTAAACTTTGCCCCAACAATAACAAAAAAACCGGCAATCCACCTTCAAGCTGAGAAAAGAACGGAACAAAGTTTCATATTGCACACATACACGGCAAAGTTTGGTGCTGCACGTGGTGAACATCTTGAGCTGTAATATTTGTGGGGTGCTATAATGTGGCATGCCCAGCATGGCAGAGCAACTTCGTAGCTGCACACACGGTGTGATCCTTACAGAAGAGAGGTCCCCCAACACACACACACATGAATTCTTGCGTGCCACAATAATTGCCTTTCTTTGCACAGCTCCACATGGCGACCCAGCCGTGGAGGATGAGAATTTTCTCACCAACCTTCGGGAAACCCACGCACAAAGCCACACACGCACACTTGGGCTTGTAAATGAGCAAACCTGTGGCTCATCACAGGCTCGTTCTCCACTTCACAGGGTAATGGTCTCCGCCACAGGGAGCCCATCCGGATGCGAACCCGTTCTCCACCAAACATAATCAGCCTTTATGCTGTACCATAAAGAAGAGAAGCCTGTTACACCGTTTCGTTCGTACCCGACACTGTAGCAGGACTGTGCGTCGACGTTGTTCCGGTTGGAGAAAAAGTAAAGGGTTATAGTGTGGTGCACAACGAGCATCGCTTCGTGTTGGCCAGATGGTCGTGCGAAAAGCGTCGCTGGCATCGTCGGTATGGCGGCAGGCGATAATAATGCTATGCCGCTGTGTCTGGACCGTGTGGGATCGCTGTAAACAGGGCATTACTTTTGTACACCTTTGCCGGTGCTACGTTTTTTCGGCTTTTGAGAGAGCGAGAACCAACAGAACCTCCGAACGGTCGGGATATTCTTACGGCTTTTTTTTTCGGTTGATGTCTGCTTGTTTTTCTTCTTTTTGTACCGTAGTTGATAGGATGGTATTAATATCAGACCATCTGCAATAAATTGACTTCAATGAGTTCCCTCGTTCAGGAATCGATCTTCCAATGTGACGCATTTGATGAGACACGACGCATTGTGTTACCTTTTTGCCCTTTGTTTCGATGCTCGTAAACAGCCCCAACCCGGTAACGGTGATGACTTCCTTACCATCGTTGGCAGGCAGCGCAAGATTTGCGGGAGGGATACTTTCGCATCCCAACAAAAGATGGATGGGTATACTGCACTATCATGTGTTTTAATAACTCTTTTAGGGAACTTTTAGGATCCTTACTCCTTGCTCTTCCATGCATGATAGGGCTAGGATCCGAGCGTCGAGACTGGTAACTTTTCCACTCCCGCAAGCCCGTAACAGCGGGCTAAGCTGATTAGACGTATTAGGAATTTCCTGTGTTTAATTTGTGCTACGTGCGTTCCGAACTTTGCCGCTTTGGTTCGATTGCAATAGAGGCCCCTTCTCGAATACCAAAATGGTTCGTACAGTTATTCCCGTGAGGCGTTAAGGGTCAAAAGTTTTCCTTGTGTTTTTTTTTTCGTTCAAACCCAATGCCCGCTCCATGCCTTCAGGTATGGCAAACCGGAGGATAACTCATTATCGGGAATTATCGGAACCGTGATATCGTTATCTGTTCCGTATGGGGGATTGCCAGTACGTGACTGATTTATTTGACCATTGACTCAACCTTGCTTGGGGGTGGGTAGGATTACTTTCATTGGAGCTTACAATACTCCAAGGGTGGGGGCAGGCCAAAACAATCTAAACCCAATATTCCGACTCCGTATTTACAGTAATAATGAAGATAAAATTTATTCCAGAGCACATAAGGACCGGGCAACCTCAAGAATATTCTTGCCTGTCCAGATCGTCAAGTAAAAGCAGATTAATTAGTGTCGGATGTTGGAATCACTCTTCAGCTGCACTCAGTCAAGCAGACCAATTGGCCCTAAGACAACGGTGTAAGCATTTCCTACGAAACAACGCTGTCCGTCCATTGAGCGGTGTCAAGTGTTGAGGTACAACAATTCAAAATCCCCAAGAGAACCTCCACTTCTTGTCCGGCTAAGAAGTGACGAACGAAATGTTTCGCCATTAACAAAACCCTAGTATGATTCGTTTGACGCAGCGTTTGTTGAGATCCAATTAAAATTTTATTTCATGCTAAAAGAAGCTGTGAAGAAACTGGGCACTCCTGTGCGGCTTGTTTTGGGTGAACGGACATTGAAGATGTCTGCGTGAAAAACCGTGATAGGTCTTGTAAGCATTTTTCATACACAAATCTAACTCTTACTTTACTCATAAGCAGGTAGGTTTGTGTTTCATAAATTTCATTTGATTGGAGTTTCGGTGATGCCTTTCTGGAACCTCTTTCTTCTACGAATTCAAATGTTTTGTACTTAATACTGGTCCGCCAGGCAGGCAATGGCCTCTTACCTTCAACATTCAAAAATACCCTCCTGCCGAAAGACATCGAAACCAGGTAACCGGGGAGAAGGGGACACAAACAAACAAAAAACAAGATGCAAGGTTCTAACGACCCGAGAGGTACAAAACTTGACAACTTAATTCCGTCCTAGTGATGATGTCTAAATTAGTGTGAATTTATCTCACTTGACGCTGTAGGCACCAGTCGGTTGGTCGGACGGTCGGTATTCTCGATGGGATCAGAATGTCTTTTGCCATCGCTCCAGCCATGTCTTCCGTCGGAAGGGATGATGTTTTTTTTTGTTTTTTCGTACGCTGTCTTTGGTTTCTGTGTTGTTTTTTTTTTATTATTTTGTTTTAACTTCCTCGATAATAGACTGAACATTTTAAACCACGGCGCTTCACACTGCCTCAAGACGCTTTTTTGCTTCGGTTAAACGACTCGTTTTATTTAGAAACGAGCTTAGGTGTTTACGGGAGGGCAATGGGCCGATTCCGATCGATGAATCCAAAAACATGCAAAACATTTATTTTTCTTGGCCATAGGTCTCGCCGGGTTAATTTATAGTTCGGAACGCTCCCAGGCATCGGGCGGAATCAGACGCAAACGGAGCGGTCGATTGGCATAATTAATAAGTGAGGTCCACTGTGTGGCACCGCGGTGCAGAGAGGCGAGATGTATGAGTGTGTGTGTGTGTGTGTGTGTGTGTGTGTGTGTGTGTACATGTGTGTGATAAAATGATCGCGAGCTAAAAGGCGAGCCCGATGACATCAGAGCGAGCTGCGAACGGACTTTGGGGCTTCGTAATTATCAAATTATCTTGTATTTTACGAATCATCTGCGGTTGGAGCCGGATCGGATGGATCAGTTGGATGAAGCGACGTATCAGCGTGTATCAGCGTGTCGCTTAGCTAGCTTCCAGGGAAAAGATTTACGACGATCGAGAAATAAATTAGAGGGCAGATGTTTTGCGGGTGGCCACAGATATTCAAGATAACAATGGGGAGGGGGAAAGCGTATTGCCATTTGATGCTAACTAAGTTTTTAAAGTTGTGTTTGAAGAAGTTCAATTCAGCTCATCAGGCAATAAACGATGTACAAGCACATCAGCAAGTGACTTGTCTTACAAACCCACCAATGTTCGGTATTGCTGCTGTGCCCTAATGTCCCATTGTCCACCAACTAAACCATTTTCGAAAGTGACAGCAAACATTCAATACACCTTCTTGAGACCTACCTCTGCAATTTAGACAGCAAAATACTGGTAAAAGCACCTTCCTGAATCGTTAGACTCTTTGCCTGAACCCAAAACTCAACGGAGGCTAGTTAATAGTCCGTTTGTGTAGTGTGCCATTGGTGTCCTTTAGCAGTAAGTTACATCGTTTTATGACGGGTGAAATAGATAGAGAAAGAGTGAGAAAGAGAGATGGAGTAGAGAATGGAATATAACTAAATTAAATGTACGAGCTACAACATACTGATTTTGTTTTTGGGGCCCAATAGTACATGATTGCACCGTGTTTCCCCCTTTTTTTCCGAACTCACAGCTGCAAAAACACCAGGGCCAGTGACAACGCTTAAGATTTGTCGTTTTGTATCGAGTGAAAGTCTCTTATCCTTTACGAGCCTTTCTACGATTCCGGCATAAGGGAAAATCGTTTGCAGCCCCCGATTGTCCGTAGCTCCTACCCCAAAGGGGTAGAAAAAACAAACTAAGCTAGGTGAAATGGCGAAAACTATTTCTAGAAAAATACGACCACTTAAAATGTCCATCGTTGCCGTATGTCGCATTCTGGTGTGGTGTAGCATTCCTTGTATGAAATGCGTCCGTTTGGTGTGGTGGCGATCTAACGAAGGTCTGCTGCGGTCGATAGCTGCGGTTAGCGAAAGGGAAACGGTGCGGGTTTGGTGGATTTATTTGCTTGCCGGTGATAAAACCACTCCCACACTAACCAGAGATTGCAAGCGAAGAGTGCGCACCGTGGGGACATTTCTTCTACCACGGCACACAATCAACTCCTTTCGAGGTCTAGTTATGTGTCTTTCTTTCCTCATCCAGTGAAAATTAGTTTTATGTGATGCTTTATTGGTTGATGTCTTGGGTGTCCCCATTTAGGTGAGTGTTAGGTTTTTTTTTTTTAATAGCAGACACGGCTTACCACAATACGGAACGATTCGTATAATTCTTGGTCGCACGTTACGGACACCCCCGACGCAATTGATTCATTCCATTCTTTACGATATATCCGTGGCTTGAGCTATTGTCGCACGATTTGTGCTGCTAAACGATTAAAAGCACAAACAATACCCAATCAGAGGTAAGTAAACAAACCCCCCAACACACCAGGCACTCCAGCGAAACCGAACCTGATTCATCATTATTATCGAGTGGTCCATCTTTCGGCAGAAAACGACATGTAAATGAACAGTTACCCCAAAAGCGGGAGAACAAGCGCCAAAGACCTCCTTCTCCATCCCAAACATGAAGAAAGGCACTGTCATTAGCCATCCGGTACGCGCGTGAAGAGTTTGGAAATTGTTTCATCGCAACATTCTCCGCTGCCCACACACAAACACACACACATTCGTTGAAGCCGAGATGAAAATGGAGGAAAACAAATCACCTAATGAACCTGATGAAGACTAATGAAAGTTGCTATCAGTTCCAATTCATAAATCTCCTCCCGAGATGACCTCACGTTTAGCCGGGCCATCACAGTGTCAGAAGCAGCAGTGGGCATTCATGGGAAGTTTATCTCGTGCCGGTGTCCAAAGAGCGTTGGTGGAAGATGGGAAAAAATATGTCACGTCATTCGCTGGTCCTTCGCTACGAGTCACAGCAGGCCGGACGGTGCCAATGATGGTGCCATTAATCGGTGGCGAAGTTGGTGGTGGTCCCACTGATTTGGAAATGAAAACTCCCGACTGGAAAAGATGACTCCACCCTGCGCGCGGGAGATAGATTAGTAGACGCAGGGATGCATAAAACCGTTGAGCAGGGAGTGGTGGGTCGGTGGGTTTGTGTACTGACCACAAACAAAGGCACACGCGGATAGAGTGTTCTGGAATAAGGGGAAACGCGTGGAAAAGCATCATTAGTTGAAATTCAAATAGTTGATCTGTTCTTCCCCAAACTGACGAGGGCGGAATTTGTGGATCGGAGGGAAGGAGGGAATCGGACAACGAGAACAGACGGGTCCAAATACAGTCTGCTGCTAAAGTGCCTATTACGACAAAATGGAATGATAATGATCTTCACTTTTTTCTTGTTTTAGGTCTTCTGTCTACTGACGTGTAGAATAGAGGTGAGGTGCATGTTTTTCTTTTTTAAAGGAATTCCTCACCGACGAGGGGGACGCGTGCAGTATGACTACGAAAAAGGTGTGAGCAATCACAACAAAGTGAATTGTAAACTCTATTGTAAGCTTAATAAACAGTTTTGTGAGGCAGAGTGGCGAACCCTTAAGCTCGCTTGATCGGTTCTATCAATCCGCCATACAGCATGTTGAGGCGGGTTTTTGCTTGGCAGCCGCCGGGTCAGCGACTTTCACCTTCCGTTCGCATACCGGTTTGCATAATATTTAATGCATTGCTTTCGTAACACTGTCAACTCGCTCGCAAAGCGTACGACGGAGAGCACGGCTCGCGTCTTTTTCTTTTCCCTACCCTAACCTTAATCGACTTGTGGTCTATTGGATGAGGAACTTCGAATCGTGCAACCGGATCGGAGTGTAAGGAGATGGATTGAAAGATTAAGTGACTAAAGGCTTTGGGATTAAAGGCACCAGCAACAACAACAAAATGTGAGGCTCAATAGACGGTGAATGAACGGTGAACACAGAAAAGATACCTGTCATCACGATCGCGGTACACCCCATGGACAGCCCCGGGGGGAGGGTTAGGTAGGTCCTGCAAGATCGTGTGCTTTGCGATAATCGATCAACAATATAGCGCCTAATTAAAGATAGAAATTCCCTGTTGCCCGATTGGGTTGAGATTTGTTTGCTGCTATGCTCGGAAGGGGGCACACGATGGAAATATTTTATATAATAAATTTCATACCAACATTGTAGCTGTTTGGATGAGAAGGTAAGGAAAATATTTACGATCACAGTCTTACTGTTTGATGGATCTGTATTCCAAACGGGACTGCTTTCATCAGCTCCATAGATGGTAACACTCTCCCGATTCCGGCTTTGGTTGTTGGCTGTGAATGTTGTTTCATACATCCTTGATAACCTGCTTTGTGTGCTTCCTCTATGAAAAAGTCCTCCAAAAAAACATAACCACAAAAATGTATCTTGACAGCCAACCAATGAAATTTATTAGCAACCATGAACGAAGGTAAACGTGCCATACTATAATCAACTCTTGGTTTTTTTTCTGCTTCTTAAACATTTATCGATGAAAACAATTATGTCGTATGCAAATTTACCACTCTCACCATTCCTTTTCTGTGGTGACTCGTTAAAACAAGTCAGACGGAGCAATCCCACTAATCAGTACAACTTTCTCGCACAGTGTATCGCGATCGGCTGCGAGATCTTACTTTCGCAACTGCCACAAAACAGAACAACCGTCCTTTCAACCAGTGGCCAGGGCTCGCCATGTGACCAGGGCGCTTTAATAAATGCCAATCAATCAAACTACCGCACGCGGGTAGCACAAGTCGCTGAGTCGGTCTTCTCCTGCGGCAGCGATCGGGTTTTCCGTATCGGTTGTCAACGGATACGATCATCTGGGTGGTGAGCAATTAAGTCTCGGCGGCAGTGTCTCGGCTGCAACATTTTTCGCATTGCTGTTTTGGAATGTTTTTGCTCCATCAACTCCTGGTTTGATTGATGTCCCTCCAGTTTTCCGATTCAACAAAGTGAATCGCATCACAACAGACGCAGTAGTTTGTCTTTTCTTGGAGAGGGGTTTTTGAATTTCAACAGAAAGACGACCCTCACATGACAGCTGTTTGCGGGAAGGCAGACTCCGGGCGAAGATCAACCAAAAACTCCGGGAGTCAGTTAAGATTGCTCATCAGCAGTAAAGATTTACGACTTGCGCGACTCTATCAAATCGCTCTCGCTTGTCGCATTTGATGAGTGGAATCATGTGTCGTCAAGCGATAGAAATTGAGGAGGAAAAGAAAAGAAAGCTAACAAACGGTAGCTAAGAACCATTTCTTACTGAATCATTTCAGAAAGGGGACTTTTTTTTAAATGATTCAACATTGCTGGAGCGTGTTACATTATATGGCGCGTACTGGTGGAACATCTTGAACAAACTAACCTCATTTATAGAGCATAGAAACCCCCATTGCCCAGCAATCAACGAATAAAAATACAAGAGCTAGTTAGAAAGGTTGATCCGGGGTAACATAAATCAACAGTCAATGAATAAAAATCAATCGTTAGCACAGTCGCTCGGGCTAGAACGTCGAGTGGCAGCAGACAGAGTGTGCTTCGGGCAAACAGATTACAGTTCCACCGCCGATGCCAGGAAACTTTCCTGTCCGAAAGGAGGGAAAGGGTTACACTGCCCAACGAGGCACCACGTCCAGAATACATAATTAACAGCGTAAAGTAATTATTTGCGCCCGCGCTGAGAATGAATCATCCCGACGAACAGAGTGTATATGGAGGTTCCACAGATGCAAGGCACAGCCTCAGCACGCTAGCACGAAAGTGATACCACCCGCCACTAGCCTTCTTAGTTCGAATGTTTTGCTCCCGCGGGCGCCGTACGGAATGGTCGTTAGGATGGCAGTGAAGTGATAACAGCGCCACAACAGACGTGAAACGGTGAAAAGTCGAACCGTTTATCTTCCCAGTTCGCCCTCTCGGTTGTCTCCGCTTGGGAAAGTGACGATAGTCTAGCATTAAACTTTTAATTGCTTCATTTCATCTTCTCGGAGGTTTTAGTTCTGTTTTTTTCCTTCTTCGCCATGAAACGATGCCGTTGAGTGAGTATGCGTTTTTTTCCCTTCAAGCCACAAAGATGAAACTCGTCCACTAAGGTATCAGTGGGTGCTTAGCCTGCCTCTGGGAGGACGGGAGGTATTAAGGGAGTGGCAAATTTGACATTCGTTGGTATGAAAAACAGCGCTGGGAATGTTTTGTCTCATTACGGACGGGTGCGGCTGGAATGGTTGCGGAAAAAGTCAAACCCGTTAATGAACGATCGACTGATAGGTGGCATTTAATTTGGAAGTTTGACGATATGTTGTTACTCACGCCGAACTGTTTGAAGCTGAAATGATGAATAAAATTTGTATTGAGGATATCTTTAAATATGTTTTATTTATATCACGTTACCAAAAATCTTGGTTGTCTTGTGTTTTAAAATCGCTCGTTCCATATCACTACCGTGAGGCATGAATTATTTGCCTTGCAGAAGCACTCAGCTAAATTGAATCATCCCCAAAAGGATTACTGACCGGATGTTCGGCAAATTTCACGCTTATCTCCTTATAAGAACGATGACTCGAGGCTTACAAAACGATCGCACTGGAGCAACATTTCAATCAGCCGAGAAGCTTTCAATTCGGCCGAAAAAGTAACCCCTCAAACCACCTTCCCACAATTCCTACCCGTAAAAGGATCTTCTCTGGCCGAGATCACTTCGTTGCGTTCCATCGCTGTCGGCCCGGTATCCGATCGGATGACAGCTGTTGAAATGCAATTACAAGCAAAGGCTGTAGCAACCGCGACTGCACTCGGCTCACGCCTTAAGCCCTTTTTGGGGCGTAGGCAAGCGTTTAATTTTATCGTTTCGTTTGATTTGGGACACACAAACATACACACACGCACTGATGAAATAATCCAAATGCGGTTAAGTGTGGAAAAGATCCTCACATACGAAGATCAGGCCTTATCACGCAGAATGAAACCAGGGAGACCCGAAATCGTACATTTCAAAACTGATGTAGTCGCGGTTTCTCTTTTCGGTGCTTTTGCTTTGGAAGATTTGGGGAAGTACGCAATCTTAGCTACCCCCTCAACCCCGTAGGATACGGTCATCACACACGCCTTTGCGTCTGGGCGTTGATGGGTTGTCAGTTGAGCGTTGGTACATCATGATCGCACCTCAAACCCCCATGGCTCAGTGCCTCATGGTCATCTCCTTTGAGTGACTATTTCAAGATTGCTGTCAAGGAAGGGAGGAAGGCACGTTGGTGCATCCTGCCATGCAGCAATATCCAAAATCCAGATCCCAAAAGTGCTTAAACCGGGACGGGGCGAAGACGAGTGCGAAAATCTTCACCCAACGTGGCAGGGCGTTGAAATTGCGGCACGCTGTGGCGCGGTGGAATCAGCTTTAATTTTCGTCCTGTCAGAAACAAAATGGGTACATCATACCCGCCCACCTTCAGGCCTCCTAAGGGAGTGAGGCGCGATGGCTTCAATAACTCGCAGAAATTCCGCTGTTGAGCCAAGCTGCGGTAGTGCTTTATACAGTTGAATTGCTATGGACGAAAGGCATGCAATGGGGGTCAACCGAGACGAATGTTGCATCGTTTTGTAGTGGGCAAAAGTAAGGGAGGCTACGATGAAGGGATGTAATAACCTTCAGATGAAGTTTTATGCAAATAAGACACTACACTACATGTTCCGTGAATGGAACAGCGACAACTGCCTTGCAAAAACATGGGAAGAATGAAAGCGTTATAAAAAAAAGCATTTCCTAACACTGTTCGAGTCGGTGATGGTGAAGATAGGTCATTATCATAACACTGTAAGATACTTATCATGCATAGTGAACCTGTTTTTGGTAATAAACATTTACATCACCTCAATGTGAATGAATACAAATAAATGGTATAGCAAACGCACACCACGGTGCAGTTATCTCGATGGACGTACGTTAGTCGTCCGCTTGTCAGACTGCGCCATCTGCGAGCGAAAAAGTAAGAAGTACAAGACGAGTTCTCCCGTTTCCCCTCAAGCTTGGAATCTTCCTGTGGATGTTTTGGAATTAATTAAAAACCAAAGGCAGTTACCCAAGACAATACCCTCCCGAGTAGAGTTTCCTGAATAGTTGCCCTCGAACGGCCCTTGCAGGTCAATCGAATGGTCCCCAAAAGGTCGTCTCGATAAAAGATCTTACTACGAGCTGGACATAACCAGGGGCAAACCAGCAAAAGGGTTTGGAGAATATGCAGCAGAGAAGGAGAAGCAAAAGAAACAAATCACTCATTTCTTCGAGTCGCGCGGATCTCTTCCAAAAGTGTTTTTCAATTCCAGTAACGACGACGACGACGTCAACGTTGCCGCAACTACACTTCTCTGCACTCTGGTTTGGGATGTATCAACCACCTTTAAGAAGGGATGCTTCCGGGAGTGAGGGACAGGAAACCTTTTGCCCAGACATTCTTCTCCCGATTCGCTTATTGCTACCAGGAACAACATGGTTCCTGTACAAATGTCATAGCGAAGGTAAGCAGCGAAACATCCCTCTTCCCGGTTCGATTGAACTCTCGGATACGGGGAAGACGCGAACCTTTAAATGGGATGTTTCGTTATGTACCTCATTGGTTGCAATTTGAGGCATGCTGCTGTTGCGGTTTGGTGTGTTTGCTTTCCCAATGGACAAACAAACCTTCTTTGCTTTGTTCTAAAACTCGGTTTGTGCACTTTTTTGTGTGACAAAGAAACATTGCACTGTGTTTAATTTAGCTGGCGTACTCGGTGAACTGGTACTGGTACTGGTGGGCATCTTCGTGGACCAACGAGTGCATCCCTCTGAGGTACCGAATCGACCAAGACGCATTGTTTGTGTGGGATGGTAGCGAGAATTTCACCATGTTCCCGAAATCCTGACCTCTCAAGATCCCCCAAGCTCGGTTGAGTAGCCTTCCCTCGATTAGTGTGCGTCCGAGAGATTGCCGGGAATGTACGATCTCGAAAAAGCTGCCTCCTTCGAGTAGTCCCTGTAAACGATAATGTGTCACCGAAACCGGACAGTCTATATGTCTCGTCATGATTAATCGCTAAATCGTGGATATTTACTCAACATAATTTTACTCTCATCCTCGATCGTCCGGGCGGTATCGTGGGGAGGAGGTTCGGTCGTCAGATGGCCGGTACGGTGATGGGATGGTCCCTGCCGGTGGCCAGCGTGTGTGTTGTTGTAGCTTGTTTTGGTTTCCGTTTTGCGATGCAATTGTACTGATACAGGGCGAGTTGCTGGCTGGATTTGCGCGTGGACAAGCGAGAACTTCTTCAGCAGCCCGCCGTCTTCATTTGGTGCTGCACAGTTCATTCGAAGTTGTCTCCCGTGTGTGTGTGTATGTGTGTGTGTGTGTGTTTATTCGGTTCGGGTTGGTGCTTGTTTATCACGGACTTGCTTTTCTTGCTTTGGAGTTCGAGATGCTCTGGGAGAAGAATTTGCAGTGCAATTAATCAATTGCATTGTTTAGGAACAATGCCTAGGATGCAGCCAGCAATCGGTACAAGGCACGATAATTATTCCTATTTTTATCGGTACTTGGTTGGGATTTTGAAAATCACGATGATGATGATAGGAAAACGAGTAGGATGCTTTCGTGTAACAATGGAACAAGACCATGAAACATGGTTGTAAGAATCAAACCATATCTTATTCAAAAGTCTGAGGCTAATTTCAATGAATTAAAAAAATACTATAAATATTTCTCAAAGTAATTAATTTTATATTCAAACTCATCCTCTGTTCTTGCAAGAGCTTCTCTTCCTCTAGGAGGATCGGTGTGAACTGCAATCAGTCAGAATAATCGGTGAAACATCGATTCCTTTTTCCAGTGCAAGCACATTACTTGATTGGTTCAAGCGTGCCTTACTGAAACCCGTAACAACTCCCCCCGGTAACAAGGAGGGACAGCCACAAGGAAAGATGAGGTAGGAAGTTGTGCAACATCCACGAATTCATTTTTAACGATCATGTTTGGGTTTAAATGACCGACCATCGTCGTGCCCACACGGTTACTGTGGCTCCACATCCTTTCCATCCTTTCTTCACCTTGACCCAAGCAGTTAACAACCGGTCGTCAACGATTCGACCGCGATAAAGATTACAAAAAAAAAAACAAAAGCAAAAAATGCAGTAACAGAACACACCGCGACCTTCGTTGCGTTGCGTTCCTGCGGTGTCTGTTTGTTTTGGTTTAGCTTTGGTTGGGGCGATTTTTGTTTTGTTTTT
>KB676680.1:0-19111 GCA_000349165.1 Anopheles christyi | reverse complement strand
GTAGTGCAGTGCTGGAAAATTCCGCTAATCCGGATATGAATGCTTTTGTGTAAAAGTTTTTGCCGAAACGCACGCTCAGCATCCTTGCGCTGGAACTGATTTGCGAACAAATGTGTATGTATGTGTGTGTGTACGTGATGCAAAGTACAGAGAAGAGGATAATATGAATAGCGTTATTGTTCCAATTCTGAGTACGCTAATGCATGCATAATTCTAAGCATGTTCCCAACTGAAGGGAAATATTCAGTGGTAATGTTATCAATACTTCTTGCGGCTCAAAAAGTAGTACCGTTATGGAAAAATATTCTTCTTGATTTCATACCATTCCCGGAAACATGTTTTGGTTCCACAATATATATGAATATCGGTTGGGACACATCATCATTTTATCATCGAGGAAACACACAAAATACGAATACAATTTGTATGTTGAAGTGTCGTTACAATTTTCCCGGAAAGCTTCACTCTTATCAAACACTTACACACACATAAACACACAACATTTTCATAGCATTAGAATACCCAAAAACCAAAACTCAACACCGTAGCACCTTGGTAACTACATTTTCTAACCTCATTGTAGCGCCATTTTCAACAAGCGGAAAATGACATTTTTGCTTTACCTGAATGTGATTTACAGGTCCCATGCTTTATGCCACACTTGCCTTTTGCCCACCACCAGCAACAACATTAGGAGTAAATAAATACACACTAACACCCATACACCCAACAAAATGGAGGAAAAAAAAACGTTACAGACAGAAACGAATCCTTCGCATTTCGCCGAAAATTGGTCCCGCAGAGCAGGTGCAAAGAAAATATGAATGTTTAATCCGAAAAGGTATGGCTCCTGCCCCACCCACCCATTCCATGCCACCTCTTGGCCCGTCCACAAAGGCGGCAGCCACTTGTTGCCCGTCGACGGGCAGGCTTTTGTGCGCCCACTCACTAACACCACCAGCGCGACGGATGGATTTTTCTTTCCCAATTTTACTCCCCCCCATCCAGCCTTGCGTTTGGATTTCTTTCATTGTGTGTCGCTCTCCCGACGCCCGAGAGCGTCTTCGGGAATGGAACTCTCAGTTTGGGGGAAAAAGCTCAAGCAGCCCCAAAAACCAAAACATAAGCACCAACTTTACGTAAGTGTGTGTGTGTGTGTGTATGTGTCGTGTTTTTCTTATTTTGTTTGTAAATTCAGCTCCGGATCGGAAAGAAAGAGAGAAAGAGAGATTGAGAAAGAGAGGGCAAAGAGGTTCGTAGTCATGCGTCACACGCACACCATCTCCTTGAAAAATGCCGTGACGCACAACGTGTACTCAAAGCTGACGGAATACGCACCAACCGGTATTCGAGTTTCTGGTATTTGCTTTTTTGCCCCCTACCGGAACGTTCATCGGTTGTAGATGCGTATCTATTAGACAGTTTGGGAGGGAGGGCGTGGGAGGAAAAATCGCTTCGAAACTTCTGAGAGTTCCCACAGGGCAGAAAAAGCGGTCGATGATCGAAGGGTCGCAGTACTTACTGTTTTGAAACCATGACCCGGTCCGGTCTCGGTCGGCCTATTATTTCGGTTTCCTTTTTTCACGCACACAAACCCACACACGCACACATATTGTAACTCTTAAAAGGTCCACCAAACTCATTCACCCTCAGCCACGACACAACAAACACTTCTTGACCTTGGTTTTTCCATTGGCTTCTTTTATGTCCCACTCCTCAGAGACTCATAGAGGTGGAGGGAAAAGCAAATCGGCATTAAACATTAACACTTGCGTAGATCCAGCTGGGGCTACCCGTTTTTTTTTTTTTGTTGGCGCTCCGAACCGCGCTTCGCAAAATTCGGTAAAAGCACTTCTATACATATTTTAGTATGTCGCTAGAGTTTTTGTTTTGCGATTGGCGTGCAACCACTACTGCCACTCACCATCGATTTGCCACGATCAATTTCATTTTCTGCGGGTTTTATTTTGTTTTTTTTTCTTTAGTGTTTTTTCCTGGCCCAAGCGACAGACAGAGTGGATAAAAATCCGGAAGTTTCGGTACGGTCAAGTGCGTCGTTCGTTCGCGTTGAGTGAAAGTAGGTCTACGCAACGGACCATATTTCACTGCTTGACAGGTCACATATCCACAAGGGGACACACTGCATCGGGTTAGGGCGTTGCGAAGGGAAAGAGTGCTGGATGGGTGTTTTTATGACAGCTCACTGATTGAACGATCGCGTTCACGGTGCACGACGACGGTTATGATTGGTTGAAATGAACGACTAATCGATGCGATTCAAACCGGAAACTGAATTATAGCGTTCTTCCGGTGTGTATCCGTATGACACAGGGATCAAGCACGATGTTTTGGAACGACTTCAGTTGATACATTTCCTTGGGAAAGGCAATGAACATTAAAAAAAACACTGAGGACTTATGGACTTTTTATGGAAAGTGTTAACATCGTTGATTGTTGCATTTGCTAAATCACACATGCACGTACACACACCCACACCCAACTGGAATAGGTTTCCACCCTGCAATCAGACCCTTCTTCCGACGAGAAAATGCCTCTCGGATAGGACCCGGATGGAGCAATGCACTTACCGTTAATTGAATGCTTTAAAGGTATTTTCTAACCAATTAAATAAGAATCTACGACAGCTCCGCTCCTTTCTTCATTGCATTATCCCCACTCTACATCAAACGTGAGAATATCGTCCTCTCTTTCCCGTCACACTAACCACAATCCTTCCAACCGGACATCCTTCGAACCGGTGCGGCACAAAGCGTTCGCTTTTCATTTATTTCCCCCTAGCCACGATCTTGTTCTTCCCAGCTTGGTGGAAGGAAATTGAAATTTGTACGTGAGCAACCTCAACCACCATCTATATATGGGTGCGCAAGACGAACTCGTACGGCAGCATGATGCATTTTACCCGTGCTTTTGCGGTGAAAGGAAAGCTGGAGCGTTTACGTCTCGACCTGCTTGACAGCAATCATCTCAAGCGACGATCGTGCAACACGGAAGAAGTGTGTGTTTCCTGTAGTGTGTAGCTTCCTAATGGAAAGTGAAGCGTGTGGGTGAATGAAAAGGAATAACTGCACATGGTCGCGAGCGCACAAAGGCACTTAAGACGGGAGGGAGGGGGGGGGGGTACGGTTTGAAAATAGGGAAGAAAATTGCAATTTCCTCATTACCGGCTAAGAACATATCGTGCCCGCTGGTACTTGCTCGTTCAATTGGCAAAGGAAGTAAGAAGCATGGGACGGGTTGCATTTTTTGTTGTTGCCACATTTAAGACTTACGACACTATCGTCCCGACATACAGTGTTCGGAAAGTGGATTTTGACACCAGTTTTTTAAGCAGTAAATGCACCAAGTGGTCAGCAGTGGGCTATAGCTGGCGTGTGTCCCATGCTAACAAGCCTGCTAACAGCATTAGCTCAATTTCCTGCCATTTTGCCGTGCCAACTTCAAACGCAACGCAACGTGAAAGGGATCAGACAGCTTGAAGCGAGCCTGAAAGGGGTCACACAAGCTGTCTTTCCACTGCTGCCCTCAAGCGAAAGACAATTCCATCTGACAATCGTTCTTGTGACGTTTCGTTCAACGTCATGAAGCCGAGCCCGTGTAACGGGGCTCATCCTTTTGCTGACGTTGTTTCCGATCCGATGGAGTGCGCTTCTGCCTGGGCACTCCATTGGATCGATGATATTAATTAAATTGTGTGAAACTTTCTTTCGCTTTGTCACCTTTCACCCTCACGACTGCGTGTGTATGTGTGAATACGTGTTTAAGAAGGTGCGAGGAGTAGGATGCATCACCATCTCTTGTTCGTGTATACCGGGCAGCATCCCTCGTTCCTCGTGGAAAATTGATTGATACCAAGAGACAACGAACCGCCATCAAATTCAGACCAAACATAGAGAGAGAGAGAGAGAGAGAGTCAACTTTTTAACATAACAAGATGACAATACAAGAGGTTTCGCCTGCTTTGGGGGCACTCCTTTTGCACAATAGCAAATGGAAAGGATGGAATATTCAAAACAAAAAATCGATCCACCTCTCGAGCATTATTTATTCAATGCTTCGGTGCTTTTTCTCTGTCTCTGTCACTCGTTTCCTCGGACCTCGAACGTTGTTTTCTAAAAGACCATATTTCGATGACCCGACTAAAGAAGACAATAACCAACACCCTTTCAACCGCAGTCGTCGGAGACAGGACGGTGAACAGAGTGCTACTAACATAAACGGACCTATCCTCTTGCGAAGCAAAACAACACGACGAGGACAAAATAACCAGCAAACCATCCATCCTGGAGACAAAGTTAGCTTTAGACAACTGGAGAGCTTTCCAGATTGGTTCACATTTTGTGACACACATGGACGCAAACAGATGTATAGAAGAGAAAGGGGCGAAAGTTTCCCGAGGACATAAGCTCGTTGGATAGATGTATCCTTTGGCTGGATTATAGGTGAAAAGGTATACATGCAGACTCGTCATCCACATCCATCCGTCCAGGTGATCCGTCCCGAGTGATGACATATAAAATATGAATCTTAATTAAGTGTACTCCAATGGTTACCTACGTTTTCGTTTTTTTTAGACCACTTTTCTCTTTTTCCCTATGTTCGTACTTCGTTTCCCTACAAACGCATCATCGAACGAGCTTCTCGAATCCTTTTTGTACAAATAAGCAGCTTGGTGCTTCTTCTATATTCTTTTTACCTGCTATTCCTTCATTTTTTCAACACATCCAACAGACACACGTACGTAAACATGTCCCGTGTAGCACTATCTTACTGAAAGCTGTCTCAAGCTGTACTCTGTGACATCATGTTGCGATTCCTGTACCAAGTGCATCTTCCCGACCGGTGGTGTATATTGCACGGGACGAAATTGTACTTTCAGGTACGGTGAACAGAAATCGAGATGAGATTACACTGGAAATGGTCTGTTGCTGGGGCTTATGCAATATCCACTTAGATGGGAAGCTCTCTCGACTAAGAGTTTATGCTGATGTAATTTATTAGATCATATTTAATTAATGAGCAAATGTTGACGCTTCATGGATCGTCTTGATGGGATGTTTCCGTGACGGATTGTTGTGGAGGTTGATGTTGTGTGATAGCAATTGGAATATTGCTTAATAACCTTAACTTAGCGATAGTAAGTAATTCCGTTTAATTCATATAAACGCTGTACGATGTCAGCTGATCCGTTCTCTTCAAGAATGGATTGCAATCGTTCGCTGTGTGCAGTGAAACTGATATTTAAACAGTAAACGATCACAAACTAAACTTGTTGTTGCCTTCAGAGTTGCCCACGCTGCTCCGTGGAAAATAAATAGAAATAGGAAAAAACTTTTCCATCTATTGTCTTTTCGCACTTACAAAAAACCCACAAACAAACGTACCTCTGGGAAGGTGCGCTCAAGTGGTAGCTAAAGGCAACCGTGCGCAGTGCACGCAAAACCTAACCTCAACTGCTGCACTCAACTGATGTGTCAAATGCACCCAGCAGGATTTCAACCTTCAACCGCTTGTGTTTTTCTCTCCCAACTGTACCGTTTCAATTAGTAGGGCTTCATCATGTCGGTGTGTGCATTTGCGTGTCTCCTTTCGTTGCTTTATCTTTACGATCGAGCGATTTAACGATGATGAGTGTTGCTAAATGAGGATTAGAAATGTTTCGCAGTAGGCTTCAGGGGATTTGAAATGTGGGCTGCGAACGATCGATTTTCAATCTTTTTTTTATTTTGGAGATGTACCTCTAACTCGTGTTTCTTATTCCTTTGTACCATAATAATTGAGTGAAAAAGTTTTCCACAACACGCCCTTGGATCAAACTTCAAAGATCAAGCGTCATATGGAAACTCTTCCTTTTTTGCTATCCTGCATTCACTCTCCGTTTTCGTAGAAGAAGGTAAATGAATTATTGCCCTAGCGGTGCTTTGATGCCACGGTGTTGTGAGCCCTCGTGCGCATAAAATTCACCCCAGGGAGAAGCCACCACACGGTGCCACCAGGGTCAGGGATTATGAGCTGCGGCAAACTTACTTTGGCGTCACCGATCGTTCGCTCAATCGTTAAATCACCTCCAATCCGTATGGCTCATTCCATCGTGGCGCGGTGCACAAGTGCGAAATTGGGTTTTCGGTGATAATAAATGGTTTATGAATAAACGCAAATCCCAATCCCTTTCCCCAAATTGCCCAGCCCATGCAATACCTTGCTTGCACGCGAAACATAAATCAATGGTTCAAATTTGAGCGGAGCATGCTTTTGCCGGTAAATAGGGGGGTAGGGGAAGTAACCACTGGGGCATGTGTTTCTATTGCGCAAGGGAGGATTGAATCGGACAGATCGCGTGAAAACCCCCTGGCGTCAATGATGTGTGCATAAGGTACGCGGTCCCGATTGAGTGGGATTCCCTGTCGGACAGCTCCAGTGTCTCAAAGTCAATGTTCGGGCACGCACTGGTACTGGGATGAAAATTTATTGCCTATCAACTTCGCTGCAGGAAATCCCGCATGGACAATGGTCGTTTATCATCGAAATCGAAACCATTGCTATGCCTGCATACTCGAGGTGTGTGTTTGTGGGTTTACTGTGTGTGCGAGAGTTATTGGGAAGGGAAGATGAAAAGATAAAACTCCAGCATACATCCCCGTTTGTGGGTGATGAACTGCGCCAATGTTCATGGATTGTTGCTGGGTGTAAAGTGACGCATTGTGTGATCACTTTAATTCCAGCAAATAAATGTACATCATCAGATAATTAATAACATTGATGAGGATACATTAATAAGGATCTTTGTAGTACACCTCGTTCAGAAAGCTCTGATAAAATGTAAATTTACTTGCAGTTTGTAAATTGAAAATGATACGCAAATATAATTAGATTGCACCTAGAGCTATGCTTCATTGCTTTTTGTACCGAATTTCGCATTGCGTATTGTGCAAATCATGCCATACATTTTAACGCTATTTATCATCGAATAAAGATAAAGTGCCTACCATTAGCATTGGTGACAATTTACAAATTTTGCCTTTCGATGGGATGATAAAGCAATAACTCGAAACGAAATGAAAGCAATTCTAAATATTCCAATTTAATAGAAGCAACCAACACCTCCCCATACCAGCAATCAGCATCTCATCAGTTCTGCTTAAGTAAAACTCATTTGCCTTGCCGCGCGCACCTTCTCCTCCTCGGACAAATGTCCGCGATGACGATGACATCTGCCTTTATTGAGCCAATTTGGCGTTAATTTATTGACAGTTGATTGTGTTGATTGAACAGCACGCGCGCGCGCCTGTCTTACGCTTCAGGAAACCCACCTCAATGCGAAAGCCCGTTCCTATTGTGCGTTTAACAACGCAAGCAAAAACCTACTAAAAAGGCATAGCAAGATGCCCGAAGGAACCGGGTGGCTAAGAAACACGATACAACCGGAATCGATTGGTGCTGGAAAATGGGGAAGCTAATGAACTGCCTTGGCGCACGCTGCTCTCAGCAACGAACGATGACAACGGGCGCATTGATGTCGTTTCAGGATGGCTTCGGGCGCATTTGGAAATTGCCACCTTCGCGACTCACGCCATTTCCGCACCACCCAGGAACATCCGGTTTAGAGTCGGGAGAAGAATCGGGACAACTTCAGGGAGGAAACACCGGGTTGGGGTTCGGTAATGTTATCTGCTTTTACGGAAAGCCAACCCAATACAAGTCTCCTTTCTTTCAAAGCTTCGCAAGACACATTTTGACTTAAGCAGCAGAGCAGCAGAGTACACAGCAGAGCATCGAGAACCAGTCAATGCCGAATCGTGCCGGCAGCTATTTTGCGA
Organism: Anopheles christyi; assembly: GCA_000349165.1. Lineage (NCBI taxonomy): Eukaryota > Metazoa > Arthropoda > Insecta > Diptera > Culicidae > Anopheles > Anopheles christyi. Next base: position 11,276 of record KB676680.1, on the reverse strand, counting down.
TTTCATCGACGATGGCAACCGACGACGGATGCAACGTAATTGATGGCTAGATCGAAGGTGATAACTTTGCCGAGGCAAAATGGGGGCCGGTGGCTAGTGTTTTGGTGAGCCATGCCTTTTTGTACGCAAGAAAACAACTTCCAGAGAAGTTAGTTCAAAACCGATCGGTTAGCTAATGTCAGTAAGGGTGTTATTCGGGGTAAGATTGTGAGCATTGTCGCTGCTTGCAAATGGCGGCATGAAGCTAATGGCCAGTTATAGAGAGCCCAATTTAATGTCCGTGCGGCAGCATTTACCGAACATCCCTGCAATGCATCGAACTACTGCTGCTGACGTTGCGCACTCGTTAATTTATGCTAAATAATGCCATCGTTTTGCCGTTCCCGGTTGGTCATGTTATAGAGGCTTCAGGGTTCAGTTGCAACAAGCCGGAACCGTGGCCCTATTGCTCAACTTGTACTGCTGCTGTCACAGTAAAGCGGGATCCCGGGATCAGTGCTGGAGGCGTGTGGATTTAGACTGAAGCATACGCATGACAGGGATATATCCAAAGGGAGAGCAAAAATACGCTAAACGGCTCCAACATATCCGATGTCCAAGCTGTTTTTTTTCTTCTATGAACTTGGACTGTGGACTATAAAATGTCACCGTGTCACTTTAAAGATACTGTCATTGGAACAGCAGCAGGACTACGAGATTCGGAACATATTGTTAGGATCAATATCATAAACTGTTGGGAGTAATTTGATACAACATAAATGATATTGTTATAGCATACTCATTGAAAAATAAATATTTCGGACTCTTGTAAAGGTCCATGGAAAAAAATCTTCTGAAAAATGGAGAAACTATAGTTTCGAGCTTGTGTTAGTCATTCTCTAGATGCACCTTTTACCACAATGCCTTTTAACTTCATAACACTTTTGAACATCGACCACACTCTTGAATTTGCTTATAATCAACCACCAGCCATCCATATTTGACTTTCTAAACGATTTCCCGTTTTGCTCACTCCATATCGCGCATCAAAAACATTCACACAGCTCCAACGAATCCAAACCACAAACAGCATCTAGTCATCGGCCAACTATTTCCTTGCTATTCGGAGTTCGTCTACACGCCGGTTGCATAATTCGTTGGGCGTGACTTCCGTCCACAACTTTGCCTTGACGGATGATGCCACCCCGGCATGGAGATGGACTCTTCGGTAAATAAATTCACAATCTCCAGGCGCTCGTCTTACGTGATCATGACGCGGCAGCACTGGATGCACTTCGCACCAATTGCCACACGGCAAGCTCCTTCCCTACCAACGGAATGATAAGAAAAGTCTCCACGAGGGAGGTTGAAATTGAAACTGGAAGCTCTGACGTTTTGGATGCTGGCGATGCTGTGCGGCATGACTTCTAGACGAACTTTTCTTTCTTTCCACAGCATCAGCCGCACCACACTCTAGCTTTTGCTGGAAGAAAATATCCCAATGTACCTCGTTGACTTTCTGACCTACAATCGCAATCGTTCTCGGGGTTTCGCCTTTTCTCGGTCATACTTGCTAGTCTGGACGGGTACCAGATCGCTCAAGTTGGGTGGCGCCTCGGGCAAAAGTGTGCAAACATTTCTCCGTACCGGCTGCAACGGCGTCTCGACGTGAAAGAAAAATCACCCAAAAAATAAACACAACCCATCCGTGTGGCTCACTAGAGAAGGGAAGGTAACATTATTGCGGTGGGTGAAACAGAGTGAACTTGCTTCATAATTCAGCATCGAAAACTTTCGCCCACTGAAACCAAACCCATTGCAAAACCTCAACAATTTCTACGTTGCTGCACGGCAGGAGTGTCAAACTTTTTCCTGCCTGGCTGCACTTTGGTGTAAAAAAACGAGTCACGGTAAAATCGAAGAAAATGCGGAAGCGCCTGCAAATGGAGAACAAAATTCGCTATCATGGAATTTGTTGGAGTTTTCAATGTTTTATGTTGCATTTGTTCATGAACCAGAGAGAGAGAGCGAAACGTTTACAGAAAATCCCTCACGGACGAGTTCGAGTGGATCGATGTCATATGAGGTATGCTAAACCCTTGTGGAGCAATTGCAACTCACTCAGTTACACAAAAACTAGGTCAATTATTTATTCCACATGATGGGCTCATTTAATAGCACAAAAGCTTCACCGTAAAGGTTGGTACAATCTCGCCCAACTCTTTAAGAACTAGCCGATTGGAACCGTTTTCGGATGAGTTTAAAATTTAATCTAAATTTAACAACCACTCATGTACTCTAGTGAAATACCTGTAAAGCCACATTGTAAGTGTGTGAAGAGGAGTCACACATTTGCTTCGTATCAGCTTTTGTTTCCATCTGGTACAGTGGTGCAAGGGATTTAAACGGTGCTGCTGATACCTGCTGGGATCAAAAGCATTCACAAAGTAGAACCGACCAAGAGGGAGAAATAGGTAGGGAGAGGAAGAGGACCGCTGGAAGTGGTAGGACAAACACTTGCTCAAGCGTAAAACTGTCAGCTACAGGTCGGGTAGGATGGATGTAGGATGTTTTTATTCTGAACCAGAGAGAGAGCGAAACCGAAATAACACAGAACGTTGCAAAAAGTCGGTCTGGTTGGTTGCGGTTACGCAATGAAACAGGGCACAATATGATGCACCAGGCTTCCGAGGAGGTTGGTTATGATACACAACCTCTCGCACCAACCATCCAGCTTTCGTGAAACGAAAACGTGAAAAACAAGCCATTTTCTATCATTGCAATTTAAATTATGGCAGTATGTGGGAAGCGCGAGACAGTACATCATAGGACGATGTAGATGTGAGGCGAGAGAAACGAAGACCTAAATGCACACACACAAGTTGATGTTTTCCACTATTAGCAGCATTATAAGCGAAAACGTGCTCTGTCGTGCGCTTTGCCAAAGGTGAAGTTAAGTGGTTCGACCTGTTTTAAAAGCAACACACAGCAGTAGAGAGCATGACGAGAGGATGATTGTTGATGCTAGTTAAATGGTGTGTGCAGTGATTGGAAAGTGCATGGAATTATTTTAATGTTGTTATGGTTTCTGTAAAACATAAAGGAGCAAGAAAAAAACAAAAATTTTACAACATAATAGCATATCTTTACAACACTTGCAAACCGAATCCCTTTAAAAATTATGTCAGTGCGGAAGTGTCCCATAACGCTGATTGGATCGATCAGTCGGACCATGTGCAAGGTGGTAACCGATTTCCCATCGGATTACATCACTGGCACCGGACCACTATATTTGCTGTTGGTCCTGATGTTGTCATTTGCATGATTTTTTTCCAAGCATCATGGAAAGGCAAAACAAAAAAAAGACAACAAAAAATAGCCCCAACCACATACCAGCACAACCCGATAAATACTGTTCCGGCCATTACACCGTTCGGTCGGTCGGTCGGTCGGCCCCAGTACCATTCGTTAATGTTTTATGTGATTACGTGAAACAATGGCAGCGCGTGAAATAGTGTGCTTTTGGTGCGATAAAATGCAACGGGATGCAGCTTTTGATAGCGATCCATTTCATGCCGTTGTTTGTGCTATTTTCTGGATGAACAGTTTTCAACACAAAAACCATTTACACACTGTTCCGCTTTTGAGATTTTAATTCTAAAATGAAATTTTCACTTATAATTTACTGTCCGCGCATTGACGTACAACAATGTAGCGTAGTGAAAACAGCATTCCCGTGCATTTTCATTCAGTAAAATCGCAAACACACGCTAGCTCCATTGGAATTCCATTGAAATTTAAACATTTTCATATTCTGTAAACAGAAAATCCACCCCACCCAAAACTGACCGGCCGAACGTAGTGCTCTTCGAAGCACACTTTGCTTTCTGCGTTTGAATGCTGAACGGACGGCAAACGGACGAACTGGCCTCGAACAGAGAGACCTTGAGTGCCAGGGTTTTCGCGGTGGTCGATGTTCGATTTACGACCCTTTCTGCCTGGTTGCGATTTGGTACGATGGCATGAATCGCAAGGGAGAATAACATTTTCATTTTACACAAAACACGTGTCACAAAGCAGCCAGCACCCCAGTTCGTGGTGCAGTTTGTGCAAATGATTTTGGAAACACTACGCGCTCCAACCATTCCTGTAACCCCATTACTCTTTACTTGGAGAAGGCAAATGAGAGTGAATGGAGCATTTTCCCCTACCCTTCGTCAAACGATCACATGTAAACAAATGGAGCACCACACCAGCGAATCCCGGATCTGACTCCGTTCTAAATGTGTTTCTTCACCCTGTCGATTCTGATTGCGTTCCAGCATGTCGCTTGTGTCCAGGGTCGTACCGGGGATGGAGGGTCGATGTGCGTGTTATGGCAGAATGTCACGGCAAATCAAGGCAAATGTTCGAAGGGCGGCTGCTTTTTTGAGGAGAGTTTGTGAAAGCCAGACAAGACACGTCAATGCGAATCAGTGTGCCGCGTACGTTATGCTGAAAGGGATGCTAGTGAATGATAATTTGCATTCTCTTATTCGTTTTTTTACGAAACGTCAAACCAAATCAAGCATGTTTTTTTTTTCACCACCCAATACCGATGGAATGCGTTGGAATCTGCGAAAAAACAGTCTGCACCGTTTCGATAAACAAACATTAGCTGGTGTATACAAACTTCTGTTGAAGAAATTGATGCGAAAAGGGAACATCCGCCTTGTGAGTGATGGATTTGCGTCATGTTGGAGCTATTTTTATGCACAGATATCCCATCTGGAAGCGCATAAAAATAATTGTTTACGCGTAAATTTTCAATTTTGCTTTATGATAACCAGTTACCAGATGGCGCTTTATACAATTCTAGAGCTCCCAGAGCGCTGTGCTTTCTTGGAAACGAGTGTAGTGTCTTTAAATTAAACATTCTACCCCACAAGAATGCATATTTGCTTTGAAATCGATATGCAAGCTCAATACAACCACACCACTTCTTATTGCGATGCTCACACAATCTTAACCACAACGCATTGACACCTTCATGCCTTCAAGTGACGTGGTTCATTCCAGTTGGCGACCAGTTTTGACACCATCAATCATTCCTGACGAAACAAAAAAGCTGTTGACCGAACTTCTTCACCAACAAACAGGCCATACAATGGACGGTTGATATTAGTTTTTGTGTGTTTTCCTTAGGATGCCCTATGCTTCCGATCGGTGAATCGTGCAAAACACGCAGCACGGTGCGTGTCACTAATTTCATTGCCAACTTGTCACCCGAACTCGTTCCCGTGCTGACCGATTACTTGATTCCGTTAAGCCTTCTCCAAAAAACCGATCAATACAATAATAAATCATTCATTACTTTAACGTCTCGGCAATAAACAGAACCTTCCGAACATTTGTCGTCTTCAAATTGTCTCGTACTAGCTGTTTTGGTGGATGACATTTATAGCTTTCAATGCCACGCCTTGTCACTCTAATTATTAACTTAAACGGGAGCACGGGTGTTGTGGAATCGGCGACTTGCTTTTGCACGAAAACCTCAACCCAAAGGAAGTAACGGTACCAGCTTGAGGTATGAATTACCTTCTCCACAGAAACGTAAAATAAATAATTTGATTGAAACCATCATTAATGACTTTGCCGTGGTAAGAATGGTTGCAAATTTTGCTTTAACTGTACCACGATGCAGCTACGACAAACCGAACGAAATGGACCGGGCTGCGGGATGGATTCAGGTGATGGATGTCAAATGAATGTCCAGCAGATGAAACGACCGTACCGTGCTATTCCGTGGGAATGGCACCGTGTGCGACACAGTCTCCTGGGACCTGGGATTGCATGAACTGGAGAGCAAAAAAATCCATACCAAGCCCTCCAATTCCTGTTACATGTCCAAACCCATCTGCTGGGTACTTTGACGTCGTCGCTGTACCGGATACGTTGTCCGGAACCTGACGTCGATAGGAACGGGAGTGTGTGTGTATGAGAGAGAGATAGAGATAGGATAGACTGAAATGGAAAGCAGCAGACAAACGGATAACAATTGCGCCGGCCAGGCAATGAACGCGTGCTGTACTGCTGCAACGTGCCAGAAGTAGGTCACAGGCCGGTACCGACGCCCACTCCGGAACACCCCGAGACGGAGTTACTGCCCAAACCATCACGGTACCAAGGGTGGTAGTGATGACGATGATGACATTCATCACGAAAGAAACGGGAACATAAACTCTCAGGTTCTTCAGGTTTTCTCCTCTTGGTCCTCCTCTGCTTGGAGACGTCCAGGTGGATTCGCTCGCGCATAGTATCAGCAATAAACTTGCTCGTTGCATTTCGTTCCTTTGATGAACGGTTAGTGTTTGTGGGTGAAGTTTTTTTAAGCTTTTTTTGTAAACTCAACACCCAGTCACTCTAAGCTGGAAGGGTAAGCAGCTGCAGTCAGCAGCAGCAACCACCTTGTCCTACTTCATTCACACTGTCCCACTCAACGCTGAAAGTGGATTATAGTTGGATGAATATTTTATTGGCCGATTTCAGGGAGTGGTATCCCCGGTTGTTGTGGGCGTGCCGGGAAGGGGTGATAGAATGGCAAATTAACCCACGCTGACATTGTTGGTTACATAACCTTACTTCGAACCAAACTGAAGCGGGAAATGGAAAGCGACACAATTTTCTCCGCTCTTTACATAATGCGATTTCACAATAACAGAACGAAAATTGCTGGTGAACGGAATGTGTCATCCCTTTTAATTCCACAAACTTGCACAAAAAAGCCCCAGTTTCGTACGCAGCTTTTGGCACACGTTCAACTATCTCAACTGTAACCACCTTTAAACACCTTTCGACTTGAGGCGCCTCTACCGGCCTCTAATTGGCGCTCGTAATTGAATTTCATAAGGTATCTTTTGCCTTTGCACACATGCCGATGGTCATATTTGGCACCGCACACATTTACCACACACACACATAGGATGGGTACGAAGCTGTTCGGATGAGTCCCATTTGGATGTGTTTCAAAGGCACACCAAGGTTCATGCAACAAGGTGAGATGGGGCCTTTTTTTTCTCTCCAACGTCCAGCCGAGTGGTGTGTAGCCCATCGTCTAAAAGGGATTGTTGGGTTTTGGTTAGGTGATGGTTTAATTCATTTATCAGACACTCAGCATAGTACATAGAAAGCTTCCGTTCGCAAATTGAAGGGAAAAGGAAATGCCGCTTAAAGATTATCAAAGCTGCAATGTACTTGAATTATTGTGTGGCTTTTATTGGGCTTCGTTACGATAGCTTTCCGGCAGGGCAACCCTAGAATGCAAATCTGTTTCGCAACTGAAAACATATTTTTGGTACACCCTGCACTAGTAGAACCTTTTGTCATTGGTACAGCAAGCTCCAGCTCTTGCAAGTTTATCGGCTTCTACCACTAAAACCGAAGCTCTAATGCGATCACTTTACGGGCAGCTGACCTTTGCCACTAGCTGCTACTGCCATTCCCACTGAGCGCTATATAGCTCGACGATATCGTCAATCTTCAGCTCGATGTACTTCCTCGCCCTCTCCAGAAGCTGGCAAAAGATCAACGAGAGTCTCTGCAGCGGAGCCACAGAACGAAGACGTGCTTCAGCCCAGCTTTAATCATCCTTCTGAACAACATATCCCCACTGTGCCACTTGGGACGATCTGGTAGTCAATATGACCGTCGGCCTCCAGCTCACATAAGATGTTACTTTTTCCCTCTTTCACACACATACGCACACGATCCATTTCAAATCCCCTTTTTTCCTAGATGAAACTTGCATTAGACACTCCCGGATATTTTCTATATCTTTCTCTCTCGCTCCCTACAAACGGAAATAGACAGGCTTGAGTTTTGAATCGTGTGTGCCGTTATTATGCGAATACATATTTGCCATCAACCATGGCCATGGTGTTGGTTAGCGCGGGACAAAGTGAGAAACAACGGGACAAAAACCTCAACTACATGCACACAAGATTATCTCCTTAACCTACATTTTACAGCCAAGCTATCTTAGTGAGCACACGGCCTTGGCAGACTTGCTCATCCACCGGGAGTCCGGAAGTGTGGCTATATTGGCCCTTTCAAGTTGCCTCCCTTTTCTCCGCAGTACAACCCATGTCTTATTGATGCCGTTGATGATGTAACGCAAAGTGGTTGCTCATACTCAAAATGACATTATGGATCACCACCATTTTGCGAAGGTTTTTGTGTGTGTTCGGTGGTAGGTTGTGTAGGTTTTCCTTCCCTCTGCCTTGTTGCCTTCTGCGCTGCTACATTCTGCTTGCGGTGAAACTTTGTGCAGTTTTCAAGGGGTTTCTCCGTTGATTTGGTTGCATTGTGGTAAGATAAAAGGGAAGAGAAGTTTTAAGGATCATATTTCTCACAACCTTTCAATGGATCTTGAAGACACTTTTTTTTCCTGTGTAAAACTACCTTGCAAATCACAGTTATTGTGGAGGTGCAGTGTTATGCTCATGTATCTTACTTTATGGAATTTTAGTTTCGTCAAACTTTAAGGTTTCATTCTAAAACAATGGTATACAAAAAAACTATTGTGTGTGCGTGTATTTTGTTGACAACGATACAGCCCCTCGAACTCCGAAGCCAATTTCAGCATCATTTGTAATTCCATGCATGTCAGAACGTGGCGGTGCGAATGTACTAACTTTTATCCCACACACCACTGTTGCATGCCACAGGGAATGTAAGTTTTCCTCACTGTCACTCGCGGGAAAACTAATTTTACACATCAAACACACACTCACACACACACATAATTTCCAAGTTGCACGCCAAACCATTTCGTAGCAGCGTTGATGGTGTTTATCTTGTTGCCGAGACCCCGTTTCACGCGAAAAGTACGGTCGGCGAGCACGCTTCTTTCTAAAATGTCCTTCCGTTCTGATCTTACAAGCGAGCAGAGAAACGCGAGTTGTGCGAAAAAGGCACGTGTCAATATTTTCCCCACCGTGTGCCGATGTGCCCAAAACTATACTCACACTGATTGCAAACGTATGATAGAGTGAAAGGTTTACATAATAAAGCATTGACTGGCTTTTCCCGCTGGGAAAGTGCATCCATTTCGCGTTTTGCGACGGAGCATGTGTTCCACATTTGGTACGATTTGCTGTGGGGTGAGTGCATAGAAAAGAACTTTCATACGATTTTGAAAGCAATTTTTAGCATACTTTTAAGAAGGGAAGAAAAAGTTTCCCACTGGCATCCTAACACGATAACCTTTGCACTGCTTTCTCTGGAGAAAGTTGGCCAACAGAACTGATGCTATTTTATGTCTTTTGAAGCGGTGACTTTCAAACGTTCATGCATTCCTAAAACGCTAAAAATATGTTAACTTCAAATGTTCTACTTAGTGTTATTTTAAGAGCATTATTAAGCAATAAAATGGAATAAAAGTTGTTCCTGTACATCTCGCTCTATAAAGTCTTGCTGCAATACAAATCAATTTTACTCGCATTACCAGTCAAGTAATGGTTACAACTTCTCGTTAACGTTGATTGCACAAAAGTCCAGAAAGAGAGGCATACCCTCCCAAGAAAATCAATCCCCTCTCCACCAATCGGACATTTTACTTCTAGGAGTATTCTTTGGATTTCTGGGGACGTGGAGAGGGCCACCAAATTTCGTGCACGTACAAACTTTTCCTTCCAACTTTCGTTTATGTTGGCAAGTGACCGGTGCCCTTTACCGTATAATGCCAAGTGTCGGTTAAATGCACGGAAATGAAGTGTACTCGGCAAAGGAAACGGACGAGCGAAGGCTTTGAGAAACTTCGTCACTGGCAGACATGTAAGAGAGGTGAAGTTTTTGCTCTTTGAGTCTTTTTTCCATCTCGATCTTACATTTCACATTCCAAATGCTGTCTACTCGTGGGAAGGAATCAAACAGCCCCGAATCAAACCGCCCAAATGGTTATCAGCATCAATGGAAGAAGTATATCGTGCTTGCTGAGAGACTGGCCGAACGATTACTTCACAATTCGATTACCGAGAAACACCGAAGAGCTTTGTCTGATTACGGTTTTGGGAATAGGTCCCGGACTGTCTATTGGTTTGTGCATTAATCTATTTTCCCTGTACTAACTATTCAACGTCAATAATGATCCGATTTTCTCATCTACCTTCTTTCGTATGAAATCAATTATAACTCAGTGCAAAGAATAGAGTAAATAATACTTCCGCCAAAACCAAGGAAAGGTTAATTTCCACCAAAAAAGGTTATGGTTGTTGTGTGCGATCTCTTGCAGTTCTTTTCAAACCCGGGAAACATCGTGCAATCGTCGCTGGTGACAGCTCGGGCAGCATTACATGTCCATTGTTTTTGCTAGCCTTCTCCCCATTTGACTTGGCAAGCGATTTTCCTGTTTGCCCATTGTGCATGTACATTTAAACCAAAGCCTGCGAAACAATATGATGGATTGTTCGTATTTAAGCCGTGAACAGGAGAAGGGGGGTGAATAGGTCGTCAGCTGTACCATGAGATGAGCTTTCCTTTGTCTGGACATCTTTTCTGAAGTTCTAACTAAACAAAACGGCTACACAATAGCGAACCACTTCACCATTCACCTTGGGTCGCCCCTCTGCTCTCTCTCTCTCTCTCTATACAGCGCGAAACCAGACGGGCGGTAGACGGGACGGGTTCCACTCTTTCTCTCCGTAATTCGGTAGACATCAGTCACGCCAGTCAGTCCACCAGTCAGTTAGGCAGCTTTTCGGTGCCACTCAACACCCCTGCTTGTCAACACCCCATGCATCTTGCTGTAACCGGTGTAGCTGTAGCATCGGATTCACGTGGCACACTTCAAGAAGAAGGTACACTTGCTTGTCCCACGTGCTCCAGCAAAGTGTATAGCACGCTTCTTCTCACAAAGAAATGATCGTGCGCAGGCAAAAGAAAATGAAAATGCCTCAAAGATGTTTTTTTTTAGTGTATTGGTATCATTTTCCCTTTTTCGTAATCATAGCAAATAATACTTCATACGATGAAAGTAATGATAATCAACCATTTTGAATCACAAAACAACGACAACAACCGTAATCATTTGACAACCCTAAAAAAGGCAGTAAAAACGCTTTCCTCAGCATTGATTCAGTCACAAAGGCAGCCAAGTAGTCTTCAGCGTATGTAGAAATGGCGGTTCTTTCGAAAGCACTTTTCATGAGTCATTTTTATCACCCAACAGTAAAGGGCACCATTCATCTACCGAACCGCGATTTAGCACGTTTGCACCCGCCCCATCCTTTCAAAAAGTGAAAAGCACACATACACACACA
>KB676669.1:0-18940 GCA_000349165.1 Anopheles christyi | reverse complement strand
AATGTATCACTGTTTTAATGACAATTGCACAGCTCCTACCGGTCTCGCTTCTCTACACTTCTCCTATGCACTCCAAGGGGCTCACGTCACTGTAGTTTGCACACTTGCAGCTACCACACACACACACACACTCTGAGGCACACGATGCTCACTTTATTTGTAGCTCACCGTTTGCTGACGGGAATGAAGATTGTTGTTACACTATGTTCTGCTCTTTTATTCTTTCTTATTTTCGCCAGCCACCACACCAGCCTGCGATGACTGCGATCGGGTTGCTCGATGACGATGATGACAATGACGACGATGAAGTACAACGCCCGTCGTTCGACGTTGTGCTCACTCTCGCTCACACGCACCTCTTCTCTCTCGTTTGGTTATTGTACCACCCTTAGCTGTCCAGCTCGCTCTGGCACACACGCTTGTTGTTTCTCTTTCTCTACACACCCGTGCACTGTTTGGCTCTTCTGTGTGTGCGGATCTAGAATTGAGCCCTGCGGAAGATTATGATGGGAAGAATTTGTTAGCATAACTTAATTTGTGTATTACACAGGGGCTGGGAGGTTGCAAAACAACACAATCTTCACACAAATTACAAGAAACGGACTAAAGTAAGTTCACACCAAATCATTTCTCTGGTGGCTGATTGTGCATTTCACTCAGCCAATGATGATGATGATGCTGCTACTGCTGGTGAATCGCATCATTCCCGTGCACAAAATCTGCACCGTAGGGATAGGTTGCTACTTCAACTCTGTTTCATTAGTATTCCTACAAGCACTACTCCACCTCCAATAAACTCACCTTACTGCACACTTTTTAACTTACCCAAGATGCACGAAATACACCAATTTCAGTGTAATTTAGAACCAAATAACTTCTACATACGGACGAGCAGTGTCTCCGACTTTTTACGTTTTCGTTGAAAATGGCGTCGGCGTGTAAAGAACTCAACTCGACCGTAAACCCGCGATCCGAACTACTCCCGAAGCTTGACGTTTGGATTCGAAAACTGAGTTTCGCACAACAATACCAAGGTTCATAGACACATGTTCGAATACCACCGTGGTCGTTGGAAGTACTTAGAGCTGGACAAATTTATACCTAAAATACAGATTCGCTTGTAGTTTGTTTTGTTATAAGAGATTGTAAAGTAACGCTGATAAGCTGGACGTGTAATATCTAACTTAAAAAATAATATAACGCGAATAGGTCAGTAGTTATTTTTAAATTCAAATAACAAAGTGACATTTCATTTGATTGTCTTCTACACATCCCAAAAACAAACGTGAGCCATCCAAGAGCTGCTTGTGCCGACCCTCACGGTTACGATAATTTAACGAACCAACTAGTACGAGCTGGAATACATAAGAATGCCATTAGCCCGTCGAACGTAATTCAATTTAAAATGGACAGTCAAAAAGAGCAGGAACCCATCGTCCCAATATTGCCCTCGCCAGCACTTTGCATTCCGAGCACCATACACGACACGGAAGCGGATGGGCAGCAGGACCTCAGCAAACATCAAGGACGAACACGTTCGTTTCCCCACGAGCGTGGCATCTGGGCCAGTTATGTTTTCATAGACTGTGAGTAGCGCTTCGACTGGTACATACCTTAACTTACTAACATTTACAAAAACCTTTCTAGATAGCGACTCGGATGGTTGGCTCGAAATACAGAACGAATGTAAAACCTTGCTAAGTGATACTACCACGCTCGATTTCAATCTAATTGACCGGATGCATCTTAGCCTCACGAAAACCTTTACCATCCGGCATCACAACATTAATCCTTTCGTGGAGAATCTGCGGGAGCAGCTTGCAGGTCGACGACGCTTTCGACTCGAATTTTCCGGCTTACAAGTATACGTAAACGAAGAACGCACTCGTACATTCCTCGGTGTACGTGTGGCAGAGGAGTCGAACGGTCCGCTTAATAAGCTCGTCACCAGCTTGGACGAGTGTTTGCGCGAATATAAGCTACCGCTGTACTATACGGATCGTGCATTTCACGTCAGCATAATGTGGTGTTTGGGCGATCGCGAGGCGGAAGTTAGGAAAGAGCTACCCGCGATCGCGACCGTGTTCGAACGGGTGTACGAGGAGGAATATTGTGATATCAGCCAGCAAGTGAAGAAACTCTGGTTCAAATGTGGGAATAAATCTTTTCATTTCGATCTTATTTAACTTTAAATCGAGAAATATATGGAAATAGATGTGAGTACGCAGTTTGCAGTGTTGTGCCTTAATATGCCCACCTGAAAGAACAATAATATTATAAATACTTAGAATATTGCAACAGATAAGCGTATTGATTCGCGAAAGAGGTACGTACAATTTTAACACCTTATCCTTGCCACCGGAAGCAACGCGGGAACCATCCGGGGCCCAATCTACACCGTACACTTCGTCCCCGTGGCCAGGTAGCTCCTGCACCAGCTTACGCTCCTTAACGCTCCACACCTTGAGCGTGGAATCCTTACTGCCGCTCAACACTAGCCGCGAATCGGCCGACCAGCATACGGTATAAACGGCCTGGACGTGGCCCCGCAAAGCACAGATGAACGCCCCATCACCAGCACGCCAAAGCCGGATCGATTTATCGAACGATGCGGACGCCACAAACTTCACATCCGGCGAATATTTTACATCGTTCACGACATTCTGATGACCGGTCATGCGAGTCACAAACTGTTTCTGGTTCGCGCGCCACAGATACAGCGTAAAGTCGTCCGAACACGAGACGAACGATTCCACTCCGTCCGGACACACTTTCTCGTACCGTTCGAGGGCCATACGCTTCAGTGCTTCCTTATCCGAGCCATCCCCATGCATCATGCTTTTGTCCATCACCGGATGAAACGGTCCCGTCCGCAGCACGTAGTCCGTGTTGAGTGCCAAATTATTTACCCAATGTGCGTGGCCGGTGAACGTTTTGCACAGTACGCCGTCCTCGGCTCGCCACATCTTAATCGAACGATCCCGGGACGAAGTGTAGAGCAGCCCGGAACCACCCCAACGGACAGCCGTAACCGGAGCGGTGTGACCGGCGATTACTTTCACGCACGTGCCCAATACCACATCCCATATGCGTGCATCGTTATCGTTACCCGCACTCGCCAGATATCGACACTCCGCATTCCGATGGTACGGTTCCCACGAAAGACAGCTAATCCACTTTTTATGTCCCACGAGCGGTCGCCCGAGCTGCTTGCCTGTGTCGGGAGACCAGATACGAATTTCACCCGCCTTACAGGCAGACGCCACCTTCAGTGAATCGGGTGCCCAGGCCACACACATTACCCACTGTCGGTGGCCGGTGCAGGTGTAGTGGGGTGTCTCGGTATTCAAATCCCACAGTCGTAGCGTTTTGTCTCCCGACCCGCTGGCCAGATGTATACTGTTCGGGCTAAATGCGAGTGAAACGACCGCTTCGGCATGGCCAGGCATGGTGCTGGTGCAGCGCGACACTGCCCGTACCCGGAACACGGCCTGCGGCTGGTAAACGATATCGAGCACATCTTCCGCATTTAGTCGCTTGTTGTCGACGGTTTGCTCGATCGATTGCGTGACCTCGTCATCGTTCACGAAAAACAAGTATGGCGTTTGTTGCTCCTGGAAAATAAAAGGATTTTCAGAGGGTCTCGTTGTTAATTGGCGCACGCAACGACGGGATCAACCAGCAAAAGCATTTATTCTTACATTTTTCAGCAGTGCATTGCAGATCAGTTCCAGCTGCTCCTTGGTGACGTTGATCGGCAGGGCCAACGGTGGTCCCGCTTCATCTCCGACGTCCGACACGAATCGGGCCTGCACCGTACGGGTTGTTGGTTCAGTATCATCCACTTCCATCGCGAGCTGTGAATATTCAAAAGTATTCCAAAACTCGCACAAATATGTTCCGTCGCACGTGCGTGCGAAATCCCGATTTCACAAACGTCAAATCGGTTTTTTTTTATTGTTTACAATTGTCACAACATGGTAGACTGGGTTCATCGCAATATCAATACACCTTGGCCACGGGCATGTCAAATTGCGTGACATTGATGTGTTTTTTTTTGGAACAGCAGAAAAGAGAAGAAAATATTTTCATTCCAACGTAAAATTTGTGTGTGCTGATGATTTTTAGTGAAAGTTAAATCCAGTTCTCCGCAAAGTTTTCATTTGTAGGCTATAGTTTTGCGTTAATTTCCGTTATTCAACTAGTATTTGGCGGTTTGTGAGAAAAGCTGTGGTATTGTAACGCTGTGACCACTGTTGCAGAATCTCCTAGCAAAATAATGAAGGCCACGATGAACAGTGCTGGAAGGTGTACAAAGGATGTATGATAATTTAATTTGCTTTGCGTTCGTGTTCGTTCGGATGAAAGCACGGTAGAACACATTCGCAATTTTGGTTGATGCCCACCGGCAACAACAGCAGCAAACGCGATGTCACATAGTCCGCCCAACTATATGGACGGTGTTCCGGTGAAAATATCGGAACGGTTTAAACCGCCGCCGAAGATAGTGCTCCCCCAGGGGGTTGTCAACCGTCTGAATCAATACGATGTCGGGCAGGTGCTGCATGACTCATGTTACGAAGGCGAACTGGAAGACACGGTACTTAAGCGAATAGCGGAATGGAAAGCCGTGAAGGAGCGTGAACGCTACGAACGGAAGGTTCGGCTGCAGGCCAGGGAACAGGAACGTATGCGAATGATCGAAGCGGAGCAGAAGCGAAAGTTGAATCAAATATCCTACCCAAACACGGACGAACTGTCCAGCGCGAGCGATGATAACGATGCCGATGGCGATGGGCCCGCTGCAGCACGAATGACAGCGAACGGGTCCGATGATGATTACGAAGAAGAGAACGATGAATCTGCCCCATCCGGATCGTCGGACGAGCGCACCACTCAAGCGAAACCGTTCGATCATATGAGCCAGTTAAGCTCGATTCTGGTACCGACTGTGATACGCGACACAGTACCCAATGCTGTGGACGCACCAGCTTCTAACCCAAATGTACTCGCGAAAGATAACACCTTCACCACCACCACAAGTATCATTCCAAAGACCGAAATGGCAGCATCGCCGAATGCCACATTTGGGAGCAACAACAATAATAATAATAACAACAACAATAATTATAATAAAATCAATTATTCGGACTTTGAAAACGATACCTCGAGTCCGTTCGATAACATGGAGCTGCGTACGATCAACGATTTGGATATTTTGGCACAAGTGTTAAAGCAAAACACTACGCTCACCAGTCCAGCGAATGAAGCGAATAAGCCGGAAACGCAAGAACACACGGAAGAAACGAATCAGCAAGCGGTTGTAACGTTACCGTCTCCTGCTTTACAATCCCCGGAACAACGGCAGCTACAGCAACAACCGCATCCGCAACAGCAACAGGCGCCACATAATCCATCACCGATTGCGACCAATCCGTACGGTGCGGCGTACGGCACGAATCA
The DNA here is from genome assembly GCA_000349165.1 of Anopheles christyi. Lineage (NCBI taxonomy): Eukaryota > Metazoa > Arthropoda > Insecta > Diptera > Culicidae > Anopheles > Anopheles christyi. The sequence continues at coordinate 13,477 of KB676669.1, read as the reverse complement.
ACAGTATTCGATGTATTCGACGCAGTATCATCAACCAGCACCACACGCTCAGAAGACTATTGCAACCGCCGCCGGTATGACTGACTATCTTTCCTCGCCCTACAGCACCACTTACCAGTCGTACAGCAATTATGGTACTCAGTATGAGGCAGCTTCCTGTTACTCACCCGCAAACACCGTCGATACGAGTCGGTACGGTATGACGAACTATGCAAGCTCAACATACCATCATACGGTTCCTCCAGTAAGCAGCAGCAGCGGCGGCAGCCAGACCGCTTACACACCGACCGTTTCTAACTACACCTACGGATATCAGCAACCGCACTCGTACGTAACGGCACCGTCCACTTCCATGGCGAGCGGCACGGCTGGTGGCGGCTCGTCGACGTACGCACCCAACTACGGTTACAGTAGCACACCCGCAACGGTTCACACGACGGGTACAACCGGTGGCTACTATGCGAACTATCATCAGCCCTCATCAGCCGATACCTCTTCGGGCGGTGTGGCAGCAGCATACCCTTCCATCTATACTACCGCAGCGAGCGCTGGTATGTTTGTTGCAGGTCCAGATGCAGTGGCAGGCCTCAAGTCAAAGTCCAGGAGCGTGCCGGACATTATGCGCCAGCTGGACGATGATGTGCAAGATTCGGCGACACGGCGTACCCGAAACAACAGTCAAACGATTGCAGAGCGTCAAACCGCGTGCGAACAGGATGCGGGTAGGGTTTATAGTATGTATAACATGTGTTTTAATTTGCTTAACAATTTTTCTTCCAATTATTCAAATCAGTATCTAAGAACAGTGGGGAACGAAGCGGCATCGACTATACTATCTACAATCAACTAATGCAACCGGATCAAAACACTGTGAAACGCATCAGTTCTATGGGCTTTCCACTCGAACGGGTAGTATGGGTACTAAAGCGAATCGGGAACGATGACAAGAAGGTAAATGTAATCCTCTCGCCATACATTTGCCAATCGGTTGTACTGATTTCCCCATTTTCATATCAATTACAGATAATTGAACATCTTATACCCCTGAGCGAGCTGCTGGATCTAGGGTTCGAGGGAGAGAAAATCTCGGATGCACTGCTGAAGTTCGGCAACAATAAGCATAAAGCACTTGATTATTTGATTTCGTAGGAGCGTTTATTCCTTAGCTCGAGTTCGGCTTGTTTGTAATTGTGGCGGCGTGGTGGTTCGACTTTGCAAAGAGAACTTAAAACGAATAAAGTTGTGTCGACCGATAACGAATGGGAGTTTAGAAAAGTTTTCCAAGCTTTACCACAAGATGACACCCAAATTGAATATTTAAAGTATGCAAACGGTTGTTTATATAAATTGAATTTATTATAAGTTCTAAACATCATCAAACATAAAGCAGTGTGTGTGTTTTATACAAGGAATAACTGGGGGGCCTATACAACATGCAAACAGTAGAACACATTTATATATCTTTTCCTCTACTACCTACTCCTTGCTAATGAGGTGCACGATTGTATCGATGACGCGCTTCCCGTGTTCGTGGTTCATCAAGTTCAACAGTGGATCGCTAATTTTCAGTTCCAACATTTTTGCCAACTCCAGGCGCAGGAATTTCATCATCTCTGCGATCTGATGCGTAGCCGCCTGTAGCATCAACCAGCCACCTTCCAGCAGGATAACAAAATCTCCCCCGTGCAGCTCGATCTGCAGATCGCTGCCGGAAAACAGTACCATCGGTAGCAGCGGTACCATCGTCGTTTCGCGAATGAAAATCCGAGATGTCTTCATCTTTTCCTGGTACACGAGAAACGGCGAACCGAAGTACCCAACTGAAGCGTTCACTGACGATGGGTGTAATGCTACATAACCATCCTCTTGCGTTTTAAAACGCAAATCGGACGCCTGAGGTAACCGGGGCACTGCACCGACCGCACCCGTGACGAAGCTTTTTTCCGGCGTAAGAATTTTCACCACGTTCGGGTAGAGGGCAGCACAGAGGACGGCCGCCAGCAGCCGATTGTTCGACCCGTTAATGTTAATTTCTGCCCCGGTAAGCTTTAACAGATCATCGAGCTGCTGGCGTTTGGCACGACTGCGGCCGGAAAGATCAATCGGTACGAACCCGATCGATACGAGCAGCTCGAGAAACTGATACTTCATCTCACCGATCGTGGCCAATGTTTTTCCCGAGAGGTAGTTTTCCTCCGCAAAGCATTGCGCCGAGTAGCGGCTTTTCTGTGCCGCCTCTAGCCAACGGCGGTACGCGCTCAGCATCGTCAGATGATCACTGTTTGCGATCGCAAACTGGCGCTTCCGATTGTCGGCTTCGTCACGCTTGCCGAACGGCGACACGAACGGGCTCTTGTAGCTAAGTATGGCGGCCATCGTAAGCACACTGTCCAGACACTGGAAGATGGCACCGAACAGCATCAGCTTGCCTATCCGCACGTCCACCGGCAGGGCGGACAGATGGTGCCCGAGCGGTGTCAGCTGTTCCTCCAGATCCAGTGCACCCACATCGATCAGTCGCTTTTTGGCTGCCTGAATGTTTTCCATGCTCGGCGGCTCGATGATGGCACCGAGCACCTCGTTCAGCGAACGCTCCTGAAACGTGGACAGTGTTTTAATGCGCAGCAGCAGCGGTTCGAGCGGTATGCGGTGGATTTCCGGGACAGGCTGACCGAGAATGTGATGCGAAAAGCGGGGTCGGGTGTACAGGTGTATGCAGACGCCGGGCATAACGCGACCAGCACGGCCTTTACGCTGAACCGCATTCGCACGCGACACCCACACCATCTCGAGCGACTCCATGTTACGGTTCGAGTCGAAGCGCTTTTCCTTCATCTGCCCGCAGTCGATCACGAACACGCAATCGTCGATGGTGACGGACGTTTCGGCAATGTTGGTACTGAGCACGATTTTCCTCTTGCCTTTGGGAGGTTTGCGAAAAACGAGCGCTTGCTCCTCGTTCGTCAGCATGGAGTGTAGCGGGATCAGCACGAACCGGTCCCCCCGGGTGCCGAACAGTTTACTTTCGGCCAGCGATTCATGCACGGTTTGAATTTCGGCCAAACCGGGCAGAAAGATCAGTATACTTCCTTCCCGCGGCCAACGGTGCGAGGTATCGTCCACAATGTAGGTTAGCACGTGCTCGATCAATTCTGGATTGATGCGAAGCGGATCCATAAGATACAGCGCCTTGCACGTCTGCTTCGAGTAATCTGAAAATGAACCATAATTTTGTAGTCTAACGTTGCTTTCATACTACCATACAACTCCATCCCTTACCCGCATATCTTGCAAAAAGATCTGCCATTTTTAGATTTTCGTCTCGAATCGTTTTTGCCGGAGCCGCATTCGCGGCTTTTACATCAGAATACTCCAGCTCCTGCAGCAGTAGCTCCTGCTCTCCTTTGCGCAGCTTGCGACAAAATTGAGAATCCGGTTCTAGCACAAACCCACTGCGATCCAGTATATCCTCCAGGAACAGCTGCTCGACGGGAAACGTTCGTCCCGGTATATCCAGCACCGGTATATCGCCAAAGTAGCTCGAGAATAGGTTCGAATTAAGAGTTGCCGACATGAGGATCACCTTCAGATCGGTACGCTTCGATAACAGCTCCTTTAGGATGAGAAGCATAAAATCGGACTCCTCACTTCGTTCGTGTACCTCGTCGACGATAATGTGCGTGACGGTCGAGAGCGTCGGATCGGATTGTAACCTTCGCAGCAGGATGCCGGTCGTGCAGAACGTCAGTCGAGTGGAAGAAGAAATTTTATTCTCCAACCGGATTTGATAACCGACCGTATTGCCAATCTTCTCGTTCCGCTCTTCCGCGACACGTTCTGCAACACCTATGGCGGACAGACGTCTGGGTTGGGTGCAAATGATCTCTACATGACGCAGCGGTTCGTTTGGTTTTAGCTTGGATGATTGTAGCAGCCAATCGTCCAGTAGGAATTGAGGCACCTGCGTTGACTTTCCACAGCCCGTCTCGCCACTGATTACGAGTATTTGGTTCGCGTCCATCAGGTTCACGATTTCGCCCATCTTCGTCCAGGCGGGCAGGTTTCGACGATTCTTCAACATCTCCTTATAAGCCGCATTCGTTTGCTTGTCCATAAACTTACGCACTATGTTCCGGTCCTCCTTCAACAGCTGATCGGAATTCATCTTGGGCCCAGTTTGTCGCCCGGTTACACCACGCTGATGATGCGTTGGTAAATTCATCCCACTTCCACCAACGTCTGCTTCCTGTTCTGGGACGTAGAACAGTGATCTGCGCCCATCAGGGAACTGGTACCGATCTAGCTCGATAAACCGACCAATTTCCTCATCGTTTTGTAGCAGGTCGGCCACGGTGTAGATACACGGCATACCGTCCTTGGTAAGCTCGATGCACTCCTGCACCAAACGGCGGTTCACTCTAAGGCACAGCTGCTCCGGAATATCCGGACAGGTCGTTTTCAGCAACAGTATTGGCCGTTCGAAAGGGTACCGGTTGCCGGGTGGAAACCGTACCTCCAAAAAGAACCAGTTCGGATCCTCTTCGGCAGATTTGTCGATCCCCTTTTTACCGGGCTTCTTATCTCCCTCCTCTGTTCCTTCCTCGAGTTCGTGGGAATAATGACACCGATTGCCATACCGACACTTTCCCTTTGCAAAGTTCCAACACTTTTCCCGTTTGGCCTTCTTCTTCTTCGCTAGCGCTTCCAGCCTAAGTCGCTTTTCTTCCTCCGCCTGCTGCGCTTCCCGTTCGGCCAGCTTCTTCATCTCCGAAGGGCTGTGGGTGAGCAGATGGTCGATCTTAAATTTCAGCTGCCAAACGCGATTATGCTCCTTTTCCACAAACAGCTTGTCGTAGATCGACTCCAGCACCTCCCGTTCGTCCGCCCGCAACGTGCCGAGCTCGTCCTCGTTGTAATCTTCCGTCAGTGGTTGCAGATCGTTGGGCAGAGGAAAATATTTCGAAAACAGTAAAGCCAGCGCATTGTCGACATCACCTTTGTAGTGATCGAGCGCTTCCTCACAGTGCGAACGGTGAAAAGCGTAGCTGTGCAGCTTCATCACTGCGTACATGCGGAACTTGTCCTCGTTGCTATTGCCCGTACGGGGGATGTTGGAAAAATCGACACCGCCCTGTATGACCAGGTTGCCCCGATCCTGCCAGAAGCCTTTCTTCATCCGACCGCCCTTGTCCTCGTACTTCGATATGTCGCCCAACTGGAAGGACTCCCCGTGGATCGCTCGCAACGTGTCCATGATGAGGGTTTGTGATTCATCCTTAAGCCGCAGTACTTGGAGCTCCACCTTGACGGGTTGCTTGGTGGGTGGTGGGTCGAGCGGTGCATTGCTTCAAAAGGGAGAGAGAGAAAGACGGTGTTAATGGTTAGCTGGCACTAATCAATGCTCAGTGCATCTTACGAGCAATCCTATAGAATTAGTATGCTTACGTGGATCTTGGATCAACGATTGTTCTTAAAAAACAGTCCGAAATCAGCTGCTGGCTTTCCCCGTCCATGTTTCCGTGCACCGCTATGTTTACGTAGATCAAACTGACAGTTGTCATGATGGTAGGTCATGTTTTGGTTTAGAAACAGGTAGTTTTGGACATTTCGTACCCATAGTTCAGAGCATGTGGTTGAAATAGAGAGGGAAAGATATAAGTGCGATGATCAGTTCAAACTCAAATGAAATATCTTCTTAAAAGCAGCTTGTAATGTTCCCTTATTAATTGCAACGAAATTGAACATGAATCAAGCATGAGAAAACGTATAAACATTGTGGATAATTTTCGAACATTCTCGCTTACAGCATCGAAATGTTTGTATACAACGAGGCTTGAAAGTGGTGTGCAATATTGCGTTGAATCATCACGTGGTTTCAATATCATGTTGGCGCAAATTTCAAAATCATTGTAATTACTTATTGCAATCGGTTGTTTCTTTACAGGATTTCGAATTTCCTAGGGTATTGTGTGTTATCAGATACTGGATTACAACATGGCAACATAAAAAAAACCTAACGCCGTAACGAAATTAACAGTCTCGTTCGGATTAACAGCCTTACGGATCTTACTTTACCACGCAGCCGCATCATCAGGCATTGTTAAGGATCGGGACGGAAGTCAAACCAGTTCCGGCCAGGAAAACAGCTACAACGCATAGCATTAACCAGGCCTCTTGATAACATTTTTAGAGCGTTATTTGTAGCAGATTTTTGTTACGTTTTGCTTTATCTCACCATAAAGCTATACTTGCCTACTTAATTTAATAATCATAGTTTTTTAATTCGAAAACTTTTAACTTTAACCATCTCATTTTTAGTGTTTTTCTCTAAACAGAAATTGCACAACTGTATAAAAATAGAACAGTCCAAAGGGTCGTAAAAATCCGATGCGGATCACGGAAGGTTTGTCAAGGTCAGACCAAATATTGGATGTGAATCCAACTGTCCGTTGTCCCATTGTTTGTAGTCGGCCACTTGAGTCTGGCACCCGAAAAAAAATTACCCATTGACATTCAATTGCGTGTGGCCGGCCTGTGGTTCACTGATCGGAAACTTATTACCCGCCACCTGTTCCGGCCATCATAGTTGTGGGTGCGCGCGCTAGAATGATTGAAGCAACCACAATAGAAGACCATGCGCAATGTCAGTGTCGAGGGAGCACAATCGTTGTAATTCGATGGTCAGACATTGATGAAATGCAACTAGCTATGTGTGTGTGTGTGTGCATGATTTTTATAGCATCATCCAATCCACAACACAAGAAGAAGTCACTTCGATAGATCAATTTAGAAGATAGGAAAAGCGTTACCAGATTAGCAGTAAATCATCATAATGCTATCGTTGAATGCTATACACATTTCACAATTTTAATGCTTTTTGCAAATGTGTATGAAGTAACATGTGGTATTAGAAACGCGTCTCCGAGAATTTATGTAATACAAGGCACACGTCGATAACACCCAGGCAGCTTGCTCTTTGGATAATTCTTATCATTAACAAGTTTGCTCGAGAAGTGCGGCAGTCACCACGCAGCCCGAGGCCATATCGGTGATTGTATTCTCTTTGTTAGGAATCATCGAAACCATCTGAAGGCTCACGTGCTCTCCGGTTCGCACTTGTGCAATTTGCGTACCAAATCTGTAACCGTGTGTGCAATGTCGTCTGCGACCATCTGCTCGAGAAAACTGTACACATTGTAGGAAGCTCCTTTGTCAAGCGAAGGGTTAAAAACCCTTTGTAATCATAGATTCTGTACAAAGATTATGCGTATTGGGGTAGAGATGCGCTGCGATGGGTAGATTGCGTTAGTAATCGAGAGTGATCGTACGGAGGGAGAGCATTGAAAAGGGTGCACTGGTGCAATGCCTTTGTCCTCGTTTGGCTCTTTTCTTCCCCATGAAGTCGCCCTTGAAAGAACATCAATCGTCATCCATCGAATGCAATTCCCCAACGCTGCACGATAAGCCGTCGATCGGAGAAAGAGAGCGAGAGAAAAAGGAGGTGGTCGTAGGGTCGTCGAATTATCACGCGGATCATTGCGCTGGTAATCGGTCGTATGGAACACACATTGACACACATAGGGCATCTGTCACAGCACATAATGCATGTGGCTACGGCTGAAATCAAACCCGACCGAGCTTCTGTCTCGGCGTTCGTACAAACCGATTGATAAGACAGCCACTGCCGACCGAACTGACGACTGCAAGCAAAGAATAGGATCGTGCTGCAAGCGTCAAGTGCAGTGTCCAGTATCCACTAAGAACGAGGCATAGTGCGGTCGAAGTTGCAGAAGGGGTTGACGTGCGCTTCGTCAACTGCTGCAATAGACTTCCTTTAACAAAAAAAACCTCCACAATCGAGTTACGGTTTAACTGCTGACCAAACGATTCCTTCGCTCCACCAGCCACTACCCAGTGGAGACGATCCCTGCCTCTTCACGCGCACACTTGTCGTTCCCTGTGTGTGTAAATATATATTTTTTCCTTTCGTTTTTACGCCTTACCGATCTTGTCGTTCGCGCTTTTCGCGCATAGAGGTCTCGTCGCACCACTTCATTGACGAGTTCGACACCGGTGGTGGTGCGGATCGGTTCAGTTTTGATCGTGCGGTCGGATTTCGTGGTGGCCGTTCGCCGTCTAACAGTCGGTGCCGGTAGCTCGTGAGGCAGAGTCCGCACTTTGCCAAAGCCTTAAAAAAAACGCCTTTTGCTTGCTTCTCAGTGCAGTTTCAGTGAATCAGTGCAATAATGCAACTCTGGTTAGTGTGTCTGTATGCCTGTGTGTTTGTGTGATAGCTTTTGTTTTTAAAGTGGTATAATTTTAGAATGTATTTTTTCTCTCTCTTCTTTCTGACCCATCTTTGCCACCGCGTGTAAAGAAAAAGAAAAAAAAGCGCTGCCTGTTCCGCGAGTGGGTGAAGAAATCAAGCTTAAAATAGTGTACACTCTTTCATAGCTCAAACAGCTCACAGGACCGATAGTTTCTGTGGCTGTTCCCATACCCCGGACACTGATAGTAGTGGCAAGCTGCGAGCGCGTGTAAAACCGCTCCAACCTTATCACATTCGACAAAGAGTCGGCGAGCGTGATGAGGGTTGCGTACTGTGCCGCACGACAGTGCCTGTGTTGTGACTTTGCTGAACTGTTCCGTCGCCTTATGCGATCAGTAGACCACCATGTGGACAGAAATTAAAGGACAGGAATTTAAAAAAATACCCCAGATCGACAAAACAATCATTGCCAATACAAAGAAAAGACCGGCGCCAAACTGTTGGCCACCAATCCTGTGGGTGTGCGCGAAAGTAGCTTCGACTGCGATGATGCTGTCGATCGATGAAGATGCTATTTAGCGATCGTCATTTTTTAAGCATCAATTAGCAAGGAAAAGGTTCCACCAAATCGATCGTAACCCGATGTTCCGGCTGAGTGGAATTAAAGTGACCGTTCGTACAAACATGTCATGGTGAAGAAGAAAGAAGCGGCGGAAAAATTTCATCTTACGAACGCTTACGATGACGACAGCTCATGTAGTGCACGGTCCTCGATCGGGGACTTCCCTTACAGCTCCAAACCCAAAAACCCGTTCCACGCGGTAGAATCAATCACAATGTGTTTTTGGCAATCCTTCGACTCTCGGTCCGGATCGGATTGGACCGTCACGTGATGCGGTCAGGCGGGTCGGTTCGACTTGATTGCGTCAATGATTAATAACTAATAAGACGCCTTGCAGATGAAGCGGCGAGAGAAGTATGTCACAGATCGATACACCCATACCCCCTGCATGGGTTGATCCGATTTTTTTAATGCCGATGCTGTATTGTTTGGATGTCATTGGCAGTGATGCCATTCACCGACTCTACCTTGCACAGCCTTACAGTCTGCGCTGTCAGCAAGGGCACGATAAGGATAATATTTGCTTAGCGCATTTTAATTACATGGACTTTACAATGAAGCTATCCATACCAGCGTATCAGACGTTGTCATGAAAATTCATGTCACAGGCTCACTGTGTATCGATATCGTTTAATCGTTGCATAGTGGTACGAACCCTCCGATCGCTGGGCTCGTTTGCTAAACATGTTCTAATCAGCTGTTTTTGCTTAATACTGGTTGACTGTGTCACCGCTCGCATCACATTAAAAATGTAGAACGATAACTGCTGGAGTACAATGGTAGAGGAAGGTATGGAGGAAAACTTGTACTTAAGGCCATTCTAAAGACCAAGACCACCACCAAGACCACCTTAATTGCAGCCATTCCGATCAGCGTTTGCATTGTTATGAAAATTTCAACGGTAAACAAAAGTAAACGAACGTTCCCCGGGCTTTCCGTGCTAGGGGGGTAAGTGGTGATGGTGGTTCTAAACCGCTGCACAAACACACTTGAGCAAACGAGCCAAAGCAGCCCAGTTGAAGGTGTAAATAGGTGCCACGAGAGCGCATAGAAAGGGTTTGTGCGAATTTGCGCCCAGCTCATCGTTGCCGATGGGATGAGCAGCACAGCATGGTCTAGTTTCGATTAGCATCGTTAGCATCATTGCCAAGGAAGCATTTTTTGTTACCTCCCTCTATAGTGATCAGTTTGTGAAGCAGTACGTGCGTGTGCCAGTAGCATCTGATACTGATGATCGGTTTCTGTTTTACTCGGCGTTAAACGAAGCGAGAGCACAGTAAACCTGCCCCCGTCGATCTAGAATGCATCAGGTTTAAGGGTAACAGCACGAAACATCATCTCTGACGTGACCCTTTGGCTAGGCAGCCAGTTGTCGGACCCTTTGCAAGGGTGTAGTGTGTAGCGATCACCGAACGATTGTGGTGGTGTCTCGTTATTTCCATCTTTTTCCCCTTTTCAAGTCCCTTCAAACTCGTCAGCGTGATAATCGATGGCTTCACAACAGCAAAAACGCAAAAAGATCGGGCGCAGTTTGCACTTGTGCTGTGGCATAATCTTGGGACCGCTCAGCTGGTGGGCAAGTTCAAGTTTTGTTTTCGATGTCTTTTCGCCACTATATGCCCTTCGTTTGCCGTTTCTTTCCTACACACATGCACACATCGGTAAGCGAGCGAGTTGATTCATGGGAAGATCACACATGAATTTGGATGCAGCACAGAAGACGCACACTGACGGACCTCTCGCTCTTGACGCTTCCGAACGAATTGCATAGGTTAAGAAAGTTCACGTTCAATGCCACGCGGACCAGACTGGCTGCGTGTTATTGTTTTCCTCATTCTAGCTGTCCGTGAGCTTTTGACTTGTTTTTTTGCTGCTACCAACAAGCATCCGTGAGGCCAGCTCTTCCTTACTTGTACACCTTTTGTAGTGGTGCAATTAAAAATTACAACAACATTACCTTTTTTTTTGGTTTTGCTGCTGCTGCTGCTGCTGCTGATGTCTGACGGATCATCTGAATTGGCTCTGCATGGCCTTGGCCCACATAACACCAAAATCCGACACTGATCCGGGCGGGCGGGCGTGCTAGAATCGGAAAGAAAGCTTACCGTTTCTGTTTCGTTCGTGTCATTCGTACACGCAGTGCTCAATGTCGAACGATCCCGAACCGGAACGCGAACTGGTTCGATAAGCGTCCGCAACAATTCACGCCAAAGATCGAACGATCGCTATATATATCGCTGGCCGGTGTGTAATGCGTGCAGCCGCTAAGCCTTGGCAGCCGAGCCAGTTCACGGTTGGTTTGGGCAGCCAGATCGCGAAGCTTGTTAGGTCGCCGGTAAGCGGCGAACCTCGCGCATTGCCTTCGCGTTGCAGCCGTAGAATGCTTGGACTACGACCGCGGCAAACAAAAGTTCACGGATGAGTGAACGTTTGGTGGTTGTGTTTGGCAATGGATAATCGGTTGTTTTTGGTAGACAAGAATAAAACAAAATAGTTCCTTCTTCTTTTTGAAGCGAACTAGATAATATTAAACAAAGCTTATAAAAAAAATCAATCGCAATTGTAGGCAGCTCAACATTGATTGAGTTTAGCGCCTTTTAGAACTTTTTCTACAAGATAGATGGCCCTCACCCTCTCGAGCAATAGCTTTCTGATAACTGGCATCCCACTTCAATAAAACCGCCAGATTAACAGTGTGACAATAAAATCTCAATCATGCGATAAAAAAACGTCTGTCCACCGTAATATATGATCAACCGATAAGCCGCTGATAAGTCAATCGGACAGCTAACCCAACGGCTCAGATGAAACTTGGCCGAGCAATGTAGCAGTTGCGAATGGTCAAGGTGTTCTACGCGCGTACGAACCGGCAACTCGAATCGTAGCGCTTCATCGCCTACACTGATAACACTGCTCTGCAACACTTCATTTCGCGTTCGGATTCCGCTCGGACGAGGTGCGGAGACTTGAACACACAAACAATCAATCGCCGGGAGTGTGAGGAATGGGTAGCAAATAAAGGCACTCAAACTGGGACATTAAGCCGTACAAGCCTTTTCGCGCTCTCGAGCTGGAAACGAGCCGGTGGGGTTAAGATTACAAGTGCGCCCAGTCAGGATAGCGCCATTGGTGACGCTTTAACACTCACGTTGCCGGTTAGTGCGTCAACCTGGGTGGATTAGAACTTCCTGCAGGCTAGACACAATGTATAGTTGTATCGATCAGATTGGTTGGATTGAGGTTATTCTTTACATGACAAGTCTGAACCACGGGGAAGGAATGCCTCCGAGACAGAGTTCACACTGGATCATTAAGCAATAAATTAATTCACCTTTCCGCTGGATGCCGGTAGAACACATCCAAAGCTATAATTTCCAAATGCTACAGAATCTTCTGCCCTACACGTTCAGCCTGTAAGTAGGGTTATTATTTTTTGTTTGCTCTTGTTGTGTGCTATCGCTTGCGTACGTTGGATGGATCAACGTCGCGAGCCGGTCGGTCGCACCGAGTGGAATTTAAAATAATAGCAATTAGATCGGGTTTACGAAGTAATTTATGGTAGGGGAGGTGGTTCAGCCATTCTTGCGTATGAAACTTGTGTCCAACTTCCGGCGATCTCGGTCCAGGGCGACGTGTATGAGCCGGTGTCGTTTCGTGTTAGTTTGGTGTATTATTTGCTGGAGATGAATAGCACAGAGTAAATGATACATCGTCTTCACGAAATTGAAGTCCAATTAAAATGACCGAACCGTGTTACAGCATTGTGCGGGCTATAAAATACACTAATGGTACACATACGCACCATTCGCGGAAGGAACTTAATGATGTATTCATCCACCCAAAAAAAAAAAAACCGTTTACAGTAGAGCTTTGAACAAGAGAATTTCGACTTGGAAGCTGTAAGACCTTCAACTTAGGTTGGCGATCGAGTATGTGTGTTTTGTGAAAAACAATCATAAAGAGTGTGTCTTTCTTATGAAGATGGCAACTCAACTTAGCTGCCAATGTATTGCTGTATTGTTAACCCAATAAGCACCCTATCACTTCGCTATTGATTTATCGTATGTTAAAAGAATGCAAGAAAGTAAACTAACAGCATTTTTCATTCAACCACAAAACATCGTACTTTTGTGCCACACGTGCCACTCACAAATGAAGTCGTTCGAAAAAACGCAACAACAAACAGCGACCAGATGGCTCTGGTTGGCTAGCATTAAGCAGAGGATCTCGAATTACTAGTTTGCATGAAAATCACAACATAAATTATCGACAAATTGGTTGGATCCCGCTCGGACATTGGATGTCTGCTACCAGTCGAGATCTTTTGAATTAAAAATTCAACCCCGTCTGCATTCATTCCGCCCGAACATGGTGGGGTACAACGTGGGGGCCATCGGAGTGGTTCGATCTTCAACACGATCTTCCTTTTGCTGATTGCAAATCTTGGACTGCTTTTCGCCGTACGCCAATTTGTTTTACGGGCATTGTAGGCGTTAACTATACCGCTTTTGATCACGTACGTCGCGCGGGGCAACGTGATTTTGAATAATGGCGATCAGATTCGTGGAACAATTTTGGAATGGCTT